>JASANX010000961.1:51924-62439 GCA_030849745.1 Trypanosoma scelopori | reverse complement strand
TCTTTGTTCCGTGGGCGCCGTCGTTTCTTTGCGGGACATTTCGCGTTGCGGAAGCGACGAAGATGGCGAGCGAAACCAGGCTGAAATGCGCACGATGCTTTCGCAGAGGCTGCAGGGGAACGGTTTCTGCGGATGCTGCAGCGCGCGACGAAGATGGCGAGAGAAACCAGGCTGAAATGCGCACGATGCTTTCACAGAGGCTGCAGGGGAACGGTTTCTGCGGATGCTGCAGTGTCGGCGGCTCTGCGTCCGGCGGATCTGCGTCCGGCGGATCTGGTCGTCTTCTTTGGGGGCTTTGGGGCGGGCAGCAGGCGTTCGGAGCAGCCCGCCATAACGCCGTGGAATCGGGCGAGCGCACCGCGCCGCATCAGGGTCCGTGCGCGTCGGCCTCCAGTCGCAGGTGTCGTTTGGCGAGGGCATCTGTTGTCGGCCATCCACGTGTCTTGAGGCTGCGGCGAGTCCGAGGCCTTTTTCGCCTCCTCGTCGCATGCCTCCTTTTTGGATGCGCCGCAGTGGCCAAAGATGAGCTGCAGCCTCATGCGCGCTTCCTTCCCCTGGGAGCGCAGCGGTAGCGCCCACAGCTTCCGGAGCATCGGGTCGGTGACCTTCAGCGGCCCGGTTTTCAAAGCTGTGGGGAGTAAGAGTGAGTCCACGAAGATCGAGACTCTGCATGGTGCTGCTTCTCTGCGTGGGATGCGGCGAAGGGGCGCTTCGAAGTCGATGGGCATAGCTGCGGATTTCGCCCTTTAGCTGCATGCGATCGGCCCCGCGCCGGCTCTAGCTGTCTCCAGCAGCCCTCCGTTGCGGTGTAGCATCGCTGCCGCCCCTGATTTTCCCCCAATCCAACGGAGCCGTCGGTCCATAGTTCGTAGTGCTGCCGTTCCGGCGGGGATCGGCCTTTGCGCCGGAAATGCCGACGGACCCATCGGTTGCGCGCCTGGAGCTTCACACCGCTCTCGCCATCCGCCGGTGTGCCTTCTAGGGAGGTGTGGAACAGAGCGCGGGGTGCCACCGAAGTGTGGGTGCCGTCCGTTTGGGCGTCTGATTTGCCATGCGGGGCGCCTTGCGTGCATATTGTTTCCGCGCTTTTCTTCATGGCGCCCCCGCGGCAGGTGCGAGCAATTCCGTGGCGCTGAGGCCCTGGCAGCCCAAAAACCGGCGGCTTCAGGGAGGGATATCGTGGTCTCACTCAGCAGGCGGAAAGCAATGCTCTCATCGCAAAAAACTTCTTACTTGATGTCAGGCGCTTGACCCGAGTGAACCCCGCAACGTTCCACTGCAGACCCCTTTCAAAAAGAAGAAAGGCCGGGATTCTCTTCCACACCACCACCACCTCAACTCAGCAGCAACACGGTGCGGATATGGCGCTGCTGACGGCATGGTAGCACGCGTGCCCTGGACCAGCGAGTGCGCCACAGCGGCGTCCCAGCGAGGCGCGGCAGGTCCTGGCGCTCTGCGTGTGTATAATGCCGCAAGCTGTGCGCCGAAACGTTTTCCAGAAGACGAAGAAGAACGCTGTTGCTGGCGCTTTGACTCCCGCTGCTAGCGCGACGTGCTGGGCTTTGGCGCCTCGCGATGAGGTGGCCGGCATTGCCGTGGCCTCGCGGCGAGGGGCGTGGAAGCGCCGACGGGCCTTGGGGCGCGCAAACGGCCCCGCAGGATTTTCGTCGAGCGCTGTGGTGGTGGCGGCTGGGGGGCGCGGGGGGCGCGGGGGGCGCGGGTCTCATCCCCAGGCAATCGCGAGGCGCATGGGCCCGCGGGGGATTTCCCCCCCCCCCCCGCTGCTCGGTGCACTCCTTTGCCGACCCTCCCGTGTGAAGCGTGTTTCCCTTATTGTTTTTTGTTTCTTTTTTTGGGGGTGGGGATTCGTTCCCTTGGCGCATCTGCGCGCCCACCCGCGACGCGGAAGGTAAACAAACAAACAAAACAAAAAAAAAAAAAGAAAGGCGCGAACACAAACAAACGGAAGTATATAAACGCACGTATTTAAGGGAATGGAAGACGCGCAGTTGGCGACAGTAGTCGGCGAGTATCGAGGGATTTGCCAGGAGTTGGGCTTTAAGCCGATAGCAATGTTGGAGGAATCGTTGGCGGCTTCCCCGGACAAAATCGATCTCAGCACGATTCTCTTTCCGCCTGCCCACTTTGAATCTATTGTTCTCCTGGTTGACCGCCGGTGTGAAATAGAAAAGCTGGTTTTGAGCGGTGTACAAGTGTCAACGGAGCAGCTGCTGCGTCTGTTTGACGTAATGAAGTGCAGCAGTGTGAGGGAAATAGTGCTTAGGGATGTGCTTCTGGGCCCAGAGTGTGGTCAGGCTCTAAAAAACCTTGCAATTGAATGCGAAGATCTTGTCTGCGTTGATGTTTCAGGCAGTATGCTTAGCAAGAACATCGAATCCCTTATATCCATTCAAGTGGAAATAAATAGAATGCAGCGTGAGAATAGAATGCTGCACTCTTGTAGGGCAGTTGAACCTGAGTCACGGAAGACACATGTGTGGCGAGTGGAATCCTGGGAGGAGGAGAATTTGGTGAGGCCTAGACGAATTTCAAGCATCTTGGAGGGTTGTCTCTCGGTTAGGGAGGTCATGCTTGGAGCGATGCGGAAGTGTCTTCCTTTTTGTGACACAGAGTTTCCGCCGCATGTTGCCCTGAAGGACCCGAAAGTTACCTGGGCCAGAGTGAGCAGCCTTCTGCAGGACGCGAAGAAGCAGAATTGTTGTTCTGGGGAGGTTGGGCCGTTGAGCAACTCAGTTATTAATGACACTAGAAATCTCTGTGCCGCTCTCAATGTTGTGCAGCAGGTCCATTACCTTCGCAAACAGCTCTGTATTTGGCGCCTTCCAGATATCGGCTTTTTTGCATTTCGTTTTTTTGTGAAGGACACCTCCGTGGATGTTGTTGTCGACGATGAAATCCCACTCGTAAACAACGTTCCTGGTGGTATTCATTATGTTCAAAACTCTGGTGATTACTGGGGGTGTTTGGTTGAGAAGGCCTTCGCCAAGCTTCATGGCGGGTATGAGAAGATTGCTGGAGTGGGTTTTGCTTATGCGCTCTCTGTGTTAACTGGGGGAGTTTGTTTTGCAATTAACTGGAGGGCTTTAAAGCAACACTTTAACGAAACGGAAATGTTCAGGTTTCTCAGACAATTGATGAACGCAAAGAGGGTTCTTGCATCCATTTGCTTTCCAAAAAACAAAATGAAAACACGTTTCCTTGAGGAGAATGGAGTTTGTCCAAACATGTCTTATGTTTGGACGGCCGCAGAATCCTTCACAGGAGAAGGGTCATCTCTCTCTCACGCAGTGCAGCTCTCGTGTCCAAACGAAATCAAAATTAAATCCGTCATTCCTGTTTCGCAATTGAACCAGTTGCAAGGTTCAATGCTTCCACGGTGTTGGTGGGGCTTTGAAGAGTGTCTGGTGCATTTTGAGGTCTCATGCCTACTGCTTTGGCCGCAAAGCGATCCCTTGAACAGTCATAAAATCGTCGTGGAATTTTCATGTAACTGCAGCGGTGGTCCAGACTACACGTCAACATTTGCAACTAATCCTTCTTTTGTTCTTACAAAGACCGGTCACACAACATCCGAGATCATGCTACTCTTGCGACGGGAAGACCCATATAACGGCGTCTCCGATGGCTGGATCCAGATACACGTGCATAAAGGGAACCGTAAGGTCGACGAGGTTGAACAACGACATGGAATATGTCCTAGAAACGAATTAATATCCACAAGAAAGGCATACGGCGAAGAGGTTGCCATTCTTATTCAACTTGGGGGGGACGAAAAACTACAAATCACTACATCGGCTTCTTCAATTTGTCAGTGCACCCTTACGGCCACCTCTATCCATGCCTTTCAACTGCTTCCTCTACCAAATTATCATGTATCCATTTTCAAGGGTGTATGGAATAGTGATTCTCAATGTATGCCATCACTAACTTTGATAAATAAAGGCAGAGAAATGGTGAAAAAAATCGTAGTGGCGCTCTCTCAAGAGCCGGTGGACAAGCGACAGGTTGGGATTGGTGTAGAGGTTTGGTCAGATGGTGATAATGTTGGGGATTGTTCCTCGGGTGCTAACCAGCCCCTTTGCACCACAGATATTAGGAGCGAGCTTCTTGTTGTTTTCCCCATAGGTTTGTCCATAAAACCAAACGAATGCTTTAGAATTATTCCGGTCATGAAGAGGAAAAGAAAGGTGGCATTCTCCATGAGTGTATATTGCGCGACCTCGTTACAAGTGATGGGAAAATTATGTAAACAAGCGTAACGGCACAGGGAGGAAGAAACGTGTGTGTGTTTATGTGTGAATGTAAAGCAAAAATTACATTTTCTCACCTTTTTTTTTTTTTTTGATTTCTTTGCCTTTCTTTGGATGCCTCTGTCTATATCTATCTATCAATCTATCTGTGTGTGTATGTGTGTTGTATATTGCAACTTCCCTGCCATCTTTACTTTTCTTGACTGCACTCTTTTTTTTTTTTTTTTCCTTCTTGATATATATATATATATACCCTCATCAAAAAAAGAAAAAAAGGAGAGCGAAAATTCTGGAGGAAAAATACAAAAAGGGGGACAACAACGAGGCGAACTCTTCATTGTTGCTGTTGTTGTGAATCTCGCCATTGGGGAACGAAAACAACAACCAAAAGGGGGGTATATATGCATATCGTGATTGGTTAGCTTGATTGATTTCTGTTTTTTTTTTTTTTCAGTTTTTTTTTTTTTTTTTTTAATGGTCTACCAGAGGAGGTTTGAGAGAACTTCTCGAGTGGGCACTTGGATAGCACTGAGCCGAGAGAATGTGGTTCGTCTAGTTGATTTTGATGACTTGTCGTGGGCTTTGGTTGGAAGTCTACTCAACTACAAAATTACCCACTGTAGTGCAGGTGGACCATTCGCATTATATCACGGCGACCGTTTTAACTCTGAACACGAGGGCAATTTTGTCTATTTATACAATTCCAGAGGCGGACCACATCCAATTACACCATATATTCACCTACAAGGGATGGAGAGCGTTTTGTTCATGTCTTGGATAAGCTGTAATGACCATCTTATTCTTGTATTGCATACCGGGGAAGTACGATTCTTCAACTTTAGGGGAGAGCCCGCTGCGGCTTCAATCAAATTGCCTGAGCCGTCGTTGTGCATTGACACTGGAAACGGGGTTGCGTTTTTGGTGCATGAGAAGGACTGCCGTTTGGTGTTACTAGAGTATGGGGAAAGTGGGGAATACCGTACACTCTCACTGAATCTTCCACATGAGCTCCAAGATCAGCAACCAGCTGTGATGTTAGCTCTCCCCAAACAGTTCAGCGACATTGGTTACACTGAGGTTTTTCTTCCCTTTCTCAAGAGTGGAAACACTTCCAGTATCTATCAATGCGTATTTCACGCCAATTCTCGTTGTTACGATCTTCGCTTGTCAATTGATGGTGGTGGTGTGGTTCACATGGCTCTTTCTCCAAGCGCTCAATCTATCGCTTTTCTGGTCCGAGACGGATCCCTTTACGTCGCATCACGCTCATTCGAAGACATTGTGCGCCTGCTCAATATTAACACAGAGGTTATACCTGCACAATTTCTCTGGTGTGGAGATAAGTGCATTTCGTATTTACATTTGGCTCGGCAGTTTGATGAAAATCTTGGGTTTCCAACCACCTTAACATTAGTCAGCGCAGAGGATCCGAATCAATCAGACTTTCTGAACGATATTCCCACGGATGCCTACCTCGTTTCTGAATCTGATGGCATCCGAATTTTGTCTTCAGATTCCTATCAGTTTCTCCAGGTTGTTCCAGAACCTGGTCGACGCATTTTTTCCGTCGGATCCCGGGCTCCTTCGGCAATGTTGTTGCTTGCATTTGATGAATTTATGTGGGGTAATGCAACCTCCGTGAAGATGATTCGTGATCTACAGAAGAACCCTCTTGCGCTTTCCGAGGCAGTGGACGACTGTATTGCAGTTGCAGGTTTCGAATTTGACGTTTCTCAGCAAAAAAGGCTTTTGCGTGTTGCAGCCTTCGGTAAATCATTTTGTTTCATGTACGAGTCCGACGTCTTTGTCAATATGACAAGACGTTTGCGTGTGTTGAATACATTGCGCAAAAGTAAGACAGGCATGCTGATGTCACAGCCCCAACTTTTGGCTTTGGAAGGGGATCGTCTGGCAGAACGCCTTACACAGATGAATCAATACCAGTTGGCGTACCACGTCAGTGACACACTGGGATTTAGTACCAAATCTGTCATGACAGAATGGGCACTGGCCAAACTAAGCAGGCCATCATCATCGGCAAATGCAGAGAGGGAACTTGCGAGCGATGTGGTGAGGAAGCTGAGAGAATGCAATCAATCCGCCTTTGCCGACATAGCATCCAAAGCGTATGCTAGGCAAAAACCTCACGCAGCGCTCTTGTTGTTGGAAGCTGAGACTGTGGCATCGAAGCAGATATCAGCATTGTTGGAAATCAAGCAACCCGAAGTCGCGCTTCAAATGGCAATCAAAAGTGGGGACACGGATCTCATTTTTACGGTCATGATGTACCTTATCAAGAACAAGGGTGTGGACGCTGCAGCTCTCTTGACAAGCAATTTGATTTCTCGTTGCATGCTGCTCATGTACGTTATGATTTGTGAGACCCATCGTGAGCTGCTCTTGGAATACTTCAAAGCTCACCCAGAGTACAGTGTGTGGTTGAATATTTTGCATTATCTTAGAGAGGAACAACAAACGATTCATGCATCTAATCGAAGAGGCAGCAGCTGGGAATTGTTGCATGAGATGAAAATCAAGGCCATTCAGTTGTCGGTAACCTTGTCCAGACGAGAATCATCAGCATTTTCTGCTAGCGGTGGTGGCGGTGGTGGTGCGTTTTCATCTTCGGTGGCGGTGGGCGGATTTCCAACGTCATCATCCCAGACGAGTGAGAAGTGGCTTCTGTTACACATGCAGCTCCTGGACGAACAGAGGGAGCTGATGGAACGATATCAAGATAATCGCTTTCTTAAGGCTAGTGTGTCAAGAACAATTGCTCTTTGCTATGAACATGGCTGCAATTCAGTGGCCGAGCGCATAAAGAAGGATTTTTCTGTCTCGGACAAGATGCACTGCTGGTCCATGCTAAATGCATACGCTGCAACCTCACAATGGGGACTCATTGATGAGATTGGCGGCATCAAGGGTAAGGTGAAACCTATTATTGGAGGATTGGCATTTGTTACAACCCTGCTTGCATGCGGTCGAGTGCAGCAGGCAAGGCTGTACATACCCATTATTCCTCGAATTGAGTGGAGAATGGAGTATTATGTGCTCTGTGGTGATTGGGCGAAAGCTGGAGCTGATTGCCGTCGTAATGGCGAGGCTGAGCTACTTGAACAACTGAGGGAACGGGGAAAGGGCAATAAAACAGCGCTGGAGCAAATCGAGGAAGGATGGAACAGTGGCCAGGAGTCTGGTGCTGTGAAGCTTGCAAGGTTTTTTTCATGAGAGTTTCACTTTACTGTGGCATTTGGAGGGTCAGGGGTGAGAGTGCGCGCACACACACACACACACACGCACCTCCCTATAAAATTAAAACCATATATACATATATATATATATGTGGATCTTATTCCTTTTCTCCGTTCTATTGCCTTTTTTTTTTTTTTTTTCTGTGTGTGTGTGTGTGTGCTTTGAACGAGCAAATTCCTGCAATTCACGTAGTGCACATTATCACATATCTAGGTACACATACATATAAATATATTTATATAATATATAATATATAATATTGCTATATTGTTATATTATTATATTTATATAAATATATTTATAAATATATTTGTATAAGCTGAGGGGAAAGGGATATTTTATACAAAAAAAAAACAGTTGGACAAAATGAAGTCAACTGTGGCTGTCACAAGAGATGAGGCGATGGGATGGAAGCTACAGGATTTGGAATTAGGGGAAACAGTAGGTACTGGGACTTTTGGCCGTGTTCGCATCTGCAGACACAAAAAGTCCGGGCAGTATGTGGCGTTGAAGATATTAAAGAAGCAGGAGGTTTTGCGTATGAAGCAGGTGGATCATATTTTGGCCGAGTCGAGTATTCTTCAAGCGATTAGTCACCCATTTATCGTAAACATGCTCAAGGGTTTTATGGACGAAGAGCGGCTGTACATTCTCCTTGAGTTTGTGGTGGGTGGGGAACTGTTTTCGCATCTGCGCAAGGTAGGGAAATTCCCCAATGATGTGGCAAAGTTTTATTCCGCAGAGGTGGCCTTGGCGTTCGAGTACCTTCACAGCAAGAGCATCGTGTACCGTGACCTCAAACCGGAGAATTTGCTCCTGGACGCACAGGGAAATATCAAAATTACCGATTTTGGGTTTGCAAAGCGCATCACCGAGCGTACTTTTACACTCTGTGGGACACCCGAGTACCTCGCCCCAGAGGTCATTCAGAGCAAAGGCCACGATACGGCGGTGGATTGGTGGGCGCTTGGGATTTTGCTCTACGAGATGCTGGTAGGCTACCCACCATTTTTTGATGAGAGCCCGTTCAAAATATATGAGAAGATATTGGAAGGCAAGCTATTATTCCCGCGCTGGGTGGATGTCCGAGCGAGGGACCTCATCAAGGGTCTTTTGGCGCTTGACCCGACGAAACGCCTTGGTTCTCTGAAAAATGGTGCAAATGATGTCAAACGACACAAGTTCTATTCTGGTGTTGATTGGTCTGTACTGCTGCAAAAGAAGGTGACCGCCCCCATTCCCGTGCGCCTTACGAGAGAGGGTGACACGCGGTATTTTGACCAGTACCCAGAGAGCCCACATCATCCGCTACCACCCTTGACGGCAGTGCAACAAAACGTATTTACAGGTTTTTGTGACGGAAAGTACACCCGGGTGTAGTGTGTTTGTCTTCTCGTTTTCGTGATGGCTACTGGGGTGGCTGGTTGAAACACTTGAGGAATTCACTAAAGCACAAAAGATGGATTTTGGAGGGGGGTGGTTGTTGCAGAGGAAGTTAAAGGTTGATGAAAGATGATTTATAATATCGTTGTACTCAGCACACACACACACACACACACACAAAAGAAGAGGAAATCACAGCCGCTGCGCAACTGCCTTTTTTTTTTTCACACTCTCTGCGCTTTTACCGCACCTCTACGCATCTGTCTCTGCGTGCATGTGAGAGACTGAGTGAGCATACGTTGTCGATTTGCCTTTCCCCACGTTTTTTTTTTTTTTTTGTTCTTCTCGATCCCGTCTTGCTCTCCGCACAAATTTCTCATGTGTATTGTGCTTCCCCGCCTTGTTTTCTTTTTCTTTTTTGTTTTCGGTGTGAGGAGGGGGGGGGGGGGAAGGGAGACGTTCTTGATTCTTTTTTGTTGTTGTTGTTGTTGTTGTTTTCACACTTCTCTCTCAGCTGCTGGTGCGTGGAAAGATGAATTGTATGTAGAAGAAGGACGAAAAGAGAAAACATGATGAGAGTGTGATTGTTTGCTTGTATGTATGCATGCATACATGTGTGTGCGTGTGCCCACGGATGGCGGGGGATTGCTGCACCCACACCCACAAGATGTGTAGTGTCAAATTCACTGGGAATGGTGAAGGGAAGAAGAAGCAACGACACACAAACACAAAGAAGTGTGTGTGCGAAAAAAAAAAAAAAAGGCTACAACTTGACGAGCCAAGGCATGTTTTTTTTTTTTTTCTTAAAAAAAATCCCTGTTGGTTTTGTGTCGCTTCTCTCTTTGGCGACTATCAGCCGATATTGTTTTTTTTTTTAATTAAGTCTGTTTTCTTCCCCGTTGGCGTGTTCCCTCCCTCCATCACCACCACCACTATTAGTTCTGAAAAGATAAAAAGAAAAAATTTCTTGCATTCGCTTGCTTTCGTCTATCAATGAGATG
This sequence comes from Trypanosoma scelopori, assembly GCA_030849745.1. Taxonomy (NCBI): domain Eukaryota; phylum Euglenozoa; class Kinetoplastea; order Trypanosomatida; family Trypanosomatidae; genus Trypanosoma; species Trypanosoma scelopori. The sequence goes on along the minus strand of JASANX010000961.1, from coordinate 52,529 downwards.
TGATAATCACCGCGTGTGCGTACGTACACTTGTTGGGGGAGGTGACGTGCCCGGTGATACAACGGTTTAGGTGGTGGATTAGGAGGGATGCGAAATGTCAGGAGGGCATGAACGCCGCCGCCCCCCCCCCTTTTTTTTGCAGTGAAACGGAGTCGCAATGTACAAAATGACCATAAGGAGGGGTGGTGGTGGCACCTCTTGCCGCTCCTGCTCCTTCTTTCGAATTGTAACGGCAAAGGCTTATTATTATTATTGTGTGTGTGTGTGTGTTTCCGTTTTTGTTTTTGTATATATATATACATGTATATATATATATATATATATGTGTGTCTGTGTGTGTGTGTGTGTGTTGGGTGGAGGGGAAGTGGGGAGTGTTTGTTTCTTCGTTCTTTTTCGAATTTCCCATCACGCTTCTTTTCTTTCCCCGCCCTCTCTCTCTCTCTCATATATATATATATATATACATATATGCATCCGTGCATGCATGTTTCTATCTTTCTCCTCGCTCTTGGATGTTTGGTTTCTCATCGCCTTCGCGCATGCTTGTTTCCATTCATCTGTCTTTCATTCACTTCCTTGCACACGTCTCTTTTTCTCGCCCCCCC
>JASANX010000961.1:0-43588 GCA_030849745.1 Trypanosoma scelopori | reverse complement strand
TTCTGCATTTGCTCTCGCGTGAAATTCCTCACTTCTTCATAGGAAGCGGGGCGAGGTATATAGGCTCTTTCTGCGTTCATCGACGAATGGAGGACAGAGGAGGAGGGCCATTTGCCACCGCAACCACAACCGCCGCCGACATTGCCGTTTCACAAGGCTCTCCCACAATGTTGTCTCCCGCATCCCGCTCCACCACCGCGGCGAACCACGGCGCAGTGATACGCAGTCCCATGGCAATGACGACGCCAAAAACCTACGGCTCCGTTGCTCATTTGGGGCGAACGGTGGAAGATGCGTCTCCCATTTCCACCACCACTGCTGCCGAGTGTGCCGAGATTGAACGGAAGCAAAATGAACTGCGAAGTGTTGTGGAGCACCGTATTCTGACGCTTGAGCGCTCGCTGCAGCGCCGGGAGGAAGAGTTGGAGGTGGTTCGGGCACAACTGCGCAAGACGGAAGAGGATTACCAGTTTAATTACGAACTAATCAAGGACCGCGACGCAGCGCTGGAGGAGGCCGCTACACAGTTACAGTCAATCTATGACGAGTTGAGACGTTGCAAGTCTGATGAGGCAACGGCTATGAAACGTCTGGAGGGGTTAGAGCAGGAGACACACCAGCTACGTCAGCGGGTTCGCGAGGCGGAGGTACAGCGTGAGCAGACGGTGCTGCGGGTGCAGGAGTCATACCAAGTCCGAGAGAAACAGCTGAAGGAGGCTCTGGCGCGCAAGGAGTCATCACTGGAGTCTGAAAAACAACGACTGCACGAGGAGTATCTTCGGCGATTTAAGGCACTTGATGACACCCGGGCGGGGGAGGCGAAAAAAAGTGAATTGTTCGCGATAGAGTTAGAGAAAAAATGGGGACATCAGGTGGAGTGGATGGAGAAAGAGCTACGTGCGTCTATTGATGCGGCAGAGGCCGTACAGCACGATAGGGCGGCATGCGAGGCACGTCTCGCAGACGTCTCCCAGGCGCTAGCAGTGCTTAAGAGTGAGCACGATGCGCTGCAGCAACGTCACCAGCACGTTGTTGCAAAGGCGGTGGAAAAACAGCGCAGCCTCGAAGAGAAGTTGGGCGAATGCAACACTATTATGGGTCACGGAATTGCCACTGCAGAGGACAGCATCCGCCAACAGACACACAGAGCAACCAAGCTAGAGATAGAATGCAGCCAATTGCAGTCGCAGGTCACGGAGCTGCAGGAACGCCTCCAGGCGACTAGACTGCAGCGAGATGAGGATTTGAAACGCTTCATGGAGGATGGCCGTGAGGCGCAAGAACGGTACCGTCAGGCGACAGCGCAGATGGAGGAGCAACTTGGGAAGTGGAGTGAGTCGGAGCGCCAGTTCACCCTGCGAATTCAGCGCCTTCAAAGTGAGCTGGAAGATGCGCGAAAGGAGGGGAGCCTGGTGATGAGACGTCTGACTGAATTGCAGGAGCGACATGAGACCTCCGAAAAGGCACGAGTGCAGCTTGAAGAAGAGGTGGATCGGACACGCCGGGAGCTACAGCGGTGCCGTGAGGAAGAGCAACGCACGGCCACCCGCGCACAGGACTCGCAGCGGGTGGCGGAGGAAAAACTTCGCACCGCCTGCCGTGACGTGGAGACTGCACGGGAGGAGTTGGAGCGTCAAAAGAAACTTTTCTTTGAGTTGCAGGAGCGTTCGCAGGCGGAAGCGGCACGACTCACACGGGAGTTGCACGCCAGCGAGGCAGCACGCCAGAGCCTTGAAGAGCATTACCACCTTGCAGAGGACAGCAACGGGCAGCGGATGCTCATCGAAAATCTGCGGCGTGAGAAGGAGGCGTTGGAGAGGAAATTGGTAGACCTGGAGCACACAAATGTGGCGATACGGGAGCAGGTGGCGTCGTTCACTATGGAGCTGCAAAACGACCCAGTGATGAAATCAGCAAAGGAGACGCAGCGCCGTGTGCAGGAGCTGCAGGGAGACTTGCTTCGGGCTAGAGACGATAACCAACGCTTGCGCGACTCTCTACGAGAGAAAGAAGAAGAGGTGTCACGCTGCCAGCTGGAGATCCTACGTCTGCAGTCCATGGAGACGGCGGCGCTGTGTCAGCGGAGTTGGGAGGATCAGCGTCTTCGGGAGGAGTACCAGACCGCCAAGGAGGCCTACGAGCGCATGCGCCAGACTCTAACGGAGAAGCAGCCGCAGCCGTGGCGTCGGCTGTCTTCCGGCAAACCATCAACGCATGATGGACGCCACCAACACAGCAGCCGAAGCCGAAGCCGAAACGGCAGCTGTAGCGATAGTAGCAATGAAAATAGCAGTGGTAATGACGGCGCCACTAGTAGTCGAAAGAAGGACAAGGAGGCGAAGAAGGATCGCCGGCGCAGGAGTAAAAAGATGGACAAAGGGGTAGACGGGGACACAGTGCGAATGTGTGAGACGGAATTGTGGAGGCAAAAATACTTGCAACTGGAGCAGCATGCTCGCTCTCTTCTTCGGGAACGCGACAGCCTTGCGAAGGAGCTGCAACTCACACGTCAGGACGTGGATGCGCTGACGAGCGAAAAACAGTCTCTCGTCGACCTCAACTCTTTGCTAAAAGCACAGCTACGCGAGGCGTACCGAACGGCGTTAGAGTATCCGCAGCGCCAGCAGCAAGAACCGCAACAACAACAACAACAACAACAACAGCAGCAGCAGCAGCAGCAAAGGATGAATGCTGCAATGCCACCCAGTCAAGAAGTGACGAGGGATTTGAGTCAGTCGGTGCCGCGTCTTGCCGTAGATGGTGTTTTTGGTGCTGCAGCAGCGCCGAAGCTTTCAGCCGATGCAGAGCGCCTTGCCACGTTGGAGGAGGAGCTAGCCGCTATGAAGGCACATATGCTGACGCAGCGCCAGGGTGTCTCGCGTCTTACCCGCCATGGCGGTTCTGTTTCTACTGGCAGTGCTCCTGTCGTACCGGATCCTGCACGGAAGTCATCATCAAATCAGCAGCAGCAGCAGCACGCCGTCTCGTGCGCACCACTGGGTAAGTCTGGTAGTCGGGGTATGGCGCAGGTAGTGCATCGAGGTTCTTCCGCAGTGCGACACTACGGCTATTTGTAGTCCAACCCCCGCCCCCTTCCACCAAGCAAAAACAAAACAAAAGTCTTTTTTTTTTTTTTTATACCTCCACCAACTGCTGCTGTTGTTGCTGCTTCTTCACTTGATGACCCGTGTTTGTGCGGATCGCACATGTACTGTAATAATATTTTAGCATACGTATTTGTGTGTATATATTCCCCCACCCCTCTCCCTCTCATTCTGTCTCTCTCTCTCTGTGTGCGTGTGTGTGTGTGTGCTTGTGTTTTATGCGGCCTTTTCATCCAATGTTGCTCTTCCTACAGGTTGGTGCGGAAGGTAAACGTAGCTCCAGCTTTTTTGTTTGTTTGTTCCTGCGCAACAACACGAAGCAACTAGTAAAGTTCTGAAAGGGACTGAAAGGGCAGACACCCACCTGCACGTATCTAACTGTGAAGGAGGAAGAGGAGGAGGAAAGAAGCGGAGCGGGGAAGCCTGAAGGTGGACGCGAAAGAAGGGCGAACGGCAGCAGCAGTTCTCTCCCCACTGAGAAGCAGAATTTAAGGTGGCAATAGAAGAGAAGAAGAAGGAAGAAAAACAAACAAAGACGCTGGGCGTCCGATTGGAATTCTGCGATGGGAGGGAGCAACTCACGCGAGCGAAACTCTCGGCCTCATGGCCGCAATCGCCATAACATGGCATCGCCTCCAGCGAATATGCCTGCTCATTTAGCAAACCAATACAACAATCGACGACAAGCAGCAAACAACAACAACAACGGCAACGCTGCACCTACAGTACAGCAACAGCAACAGCAACAGGCACCTACCACTGGGAATAATGATGCTAACAACAGCAACAACAACAGCAACAACAACAATAATAACAACAGTGGTAACAACAGGAATGCGGGTAGAGACAATCAGCGCGGTGTGCAGGAGGGACAAATTGTGAAAATGTTGGCCACCATCGACGCGTCGTCAGTTAAGTACAACTCAGGGACGCATATACTGCAGTTCACCGTCGTGGGCGTGTGTCCCTCGCTAACGTACGAGATACATACGGGTGTGAAGGAGTACATCAAGGAGGGTGAGGTGGTGTACATGCCGAACAAGCCCAAGATGGAACCTCCGCGTATCTCACTGGAGGGGACGCAGGAGAGCCGAGTCATAACGGTTCCAATTGATGTATCCAGGTTAGACGAGAAGGAGAGCATCTATAACAAACATTACCCCAAACAGCAGCCATGTGTTATTGTGCTGCGCTACCGCACCAGGGAGACTCGCAAGCACGAGGACCGAAATGCCAATGCCACTTCAACAAACGAGTTTCTGGAGCACACGGAGCACACTGCGGTGGACCTTGCTGCGAGCCCGAAGCGGCGTGTGATCAGCCAGATTGTCACAACATCTGGCTCAGCATATGTTGTAGAAAATCTTTTTGGTGTAGATGGGGAGACCTTGGGTGTGGCTGGCGGAAGCCCAGAGGTAATGCTTGGCACTACCATTGCGTCACAGGAGGGTGAGGATAACGAGGATGTCCTTTGCGTGATCTGCCTCACCTTGCCGAAGGACACGGCTGTCATGCCCTGCCGCCACATGTGTCTGTGCAAAAACTGTGCTGAGGAACTGATGCGGCACACGCCAAAGTGCCCTGTATGCCGTGGCCTTGTCTCAACACTGCTGCACATGCCAGTATTGAATAATGGCCACTAGGAGTGGATTATATTATTAATGCGACGGAGACCTTTACAAACTGTCTATTCAACGCAGACAAGTGGGGGTGACATGGCGCGCAATGGGGCAATCAAACAAACAACGACCCCCTCCCCTCCCCCCACCTCTTTCCCTTCAACAACAACAAAGAAAACCAATGGATGGAGGCGGCGGCAACGGTAGCAGGGACCAATGGAGGGGAGTAATAAAACAACGAATACTTAAGACGAGGAGGGGGAGGGGGGTGGTGGGGGGCGGGCGAGATGCTGCCGATGCTGCTGGTGAAAGTGGGAGTGTATGTGTGTAGGGGAGTTGGGGAGGGGGCAGCCATGTGAACGCCTCACAACGGTTTCATATTGAGGGGAGGTGGTATTTATTGGCGAGGTGACCGAGCAGGCGGAGCACGTGTGTGTGTGTGTTGGGCTGCAGTCAGTGGGAGAGCGGTGTGACTGCAGCTCAACACACACACACATATATATATATATATATATATATATGTGCCCTTGGGACGAATGAAATACAACCACGAATAAAAGAAGAAGCGAATGAGGGCAGCGGAAGGAAGAGCAAAAAAAAAAAAAGGTGTGTGTGTGTGTTTGTGTTTGTGTGTGTGTGGGGGGGGGGGGGGTGCTCTCAGAATTTTTTTTTTTTGTTGTTGCTGACGGTCTCTCGCCATTTTTGCTCACTTGGTGTTGCTTCTTTGCTTTCATTTCATTCTTCACGAAAATTTTTGTTTGCCTCGTTTCTTTCTCTTGAAAATTTTTTCTTCCCCCTTTCCCCTTTCCGTCCGTGTGCTGCGTTGTTTCTCTTATTTCCAGTTCTTTTCGTTCTCACATCGCTCTTCTTGTCCATCAGCCCTCCCTCACTCCCTTTTTTCTTCTCCCTCATTATTATACATTATATATATATATCTGTTCAGTGCTCTCATCATCATGTGCAGCTGATGTGAGGGGTGATAGATTGAGCAGTGGGGAGGAAAGGCTGCGATTAGGAAGTGTGCGGTGGACAGAGAAACAGTAATCTTGTCAGCCACCCCCCTTTTCTAACCCTTGTTTTTCTTCTTATTGCGTATTCGCGATCAAAATACCCCCGCGTGTTTGACGTGGCCGAAGGGCGGGGGGGAGAGAGACGTTGCAGATGCTCCTCGGGTGCAAACTTGGGGGGGCGAGGAGAGATGATGTGGTGGGGATTTTGCAATCATATTTGATGCTTCTTGACGATATCTCCGCCTCTTGACTTCTTTTATCTTGTAAAGCAAACGAAGGGTGGGTGGGTGGGTGGGTGGGGGAGCGTGACGCGCGGACGCTGCATTCGTCCACAAGAGAGGGGAAAATAAAAAATAAATAGGAGCTCACGGAGGAGTGATGGCTACCGATCTCTGTCCATCTTGCTGCGCAGTGCTCTCCATTCTTGGCATCATCCTTCTTCTGTTATTTGGTGGCATGTTTAGGTCTCGCGCTGTTTCCTTCCATATCACAAGCGTCGAGAATGGATGGGACATTGACGAGAAGGCGCGTGCTTGCTTCAATGGTGCAATATTCTACGGCGTTACATTTTTAATATCGGTTGCTGCACGCATCTACACTCGGCGCAATGAGGCAACGAAGAGGGCGTTGCTCGAGGCAGAGCAGCGCCGTGAGTATGCAGAGATGTTGTTACACTAAAGCAGGGTGCGGAATAAGGTGTCCATCTGCTGCGCCCCTCGCATTTCTCCTCAGCTTCTTCGATTCTCATATTATATTGTCATTGCTGCTGTTGTATTTTCTCCCACCTCTTCTTAGTTCGTGAAAATAAAAGGAAAATATAGAGAGAGAGAGAAGGCGCTGTATGAACTAACGAAATAAGGAGGTACGTTAATGGAGGGGGAACGGGGGCGATGAGATGGATGGATGGATGGATGGATGGATGGGAATGGGTGCGAATTCTCTCCCGAGTGTGCAGCTGCAATACAAGGGCTTCATATGGAGTAATGTTGGGTTGAAAGGAGGAGGGTGTTTCTGGCACATGGCAACACTGCTTGACTTGTGTGTAAACCTCAAGTTCACTGTCCTTGTTGCTGATAAGATGCATTGCCCACTCTGCACACAGATCTCTACCCAATGGGAAATGTTCCTGCAGTTGGACCGGATCCTCCTCCTGCATGTGAGAAATCGTTCCATTCTTTCTTCATTTATTTTTTTCTTGTGTCGTTCTTGTGGGGAAAGGCGGGAGGGGAAAGTTGGCGGAAACATTGCACAAGAAACGCTTGAAGAGCAGCAGCAGCAGCAGTATCATCATCATCATCAGTCGGTGTGAAGAGTCAGCAGGGTGGTAGCGAAACGAAGAAGAAGAAAAGAGAGGGGCAGGGCAGGGGTGAATAGAGTTGTTTGTCGTCGAGACAAGGAAAGCCGAGATATATACTTGCGTGGGGTGAATACCCATTTATGGAGCAGTTTAAGCACCCTCTGGAAGGCATATTTCGCGATGGGATTCCCGCGCCAGTTCTTCGGGCCTTTGCGCCACTTTATCAAGCGCTGCCATCGCTGCAAGACGCTGTTACGGCCAGTCGAAACTGTTATTATTGGCGTGCAAACCCATTGAAGTGTGTGGACGAGGATGTGGAGACCGTCACCTCCTTTATGCAGGCGAGTGAGGCTTCATTCCGTCTTTGCCCCCAACAAAGTGCTACTCTTCTAAAGTGTCACATGACCGAGCCAGCCAAGGCCCTCTTCTTTTGCCGTGATGAGGAGTGGGAGTGGCGCACGTGTCTGATGGACCAGACTGGCATCCGCTTCTGGCCATATGCCAACGCGCCGGTGGGTGCTCCTTGGAGTAATGGTGGGCAGACGGAGGACTTCCACCTTGAGGATCGTTTCTTTTACGAGAACTTTTCCTGGTGGAGAAGAAAAGCAGCCATGCTTGCTGTGCGCCGCAGGGAGCTTGAGGTGCAAGCTCAACGGAAGCACTGGTTGGACGAGCAGAAGGGAGACGGTAAGGAAGAATCAAAGCAATCGCTACTGCCATCGAAACCGACTCTTGCCCCTGTAGGAATAAAAATGAACCTCAATTAGAAATGGGGGGTGGGGTGGACAGCTACACTATCGCGTTGAGGGTGTGATGATGGATGCAGCGCAGTGCAATGGAGAGGCAAAGTGGTAATCTGCAGATTGTAGGAAGAGAAGGAATGGGGATTTATGTGTGCGTGTGTGTGTCTCTCCTCCTCAGCTCTCTCTCGCTCTCTCTCTCTCTCTCTATATATATATATATGCATCTGTCGGGTTTTTTTTTGTTGTTGTTGCTTTGAATGCGGTGGCGGGTAGTGTTAGCAATGTAGCAGCGGGAGAAACGAAGCGTGTAGGCGGGAAGTGAGGGGGTTCCGGTGTCTTCTCCCCCACCCCCTCCTCTTGTTTTTTTTTCTCAAAAAGTTTCGTTTTTTTTTTTGTTTTAATTTGCTTCCCGCGTCTCCCTTCGGCCCCTCTCGTGTAGTCCCTCCTCCTTTTCTTCAGGCGTGCAGTGGCCGGTGATGGTGCAGCTGCCGTCGCAGTCGCACTCTGTCTGGGCAGCTCCTGGGCGAGGGTGGTGTGGATGCGGAACGTGTGACGGGCACGGTGGACCGCCCGCCGGTTGTAATGATATATATATATATATATGTTATACCGTGGAGGTGAAAGAAATTCGTGGCCGTTCTGCGCATGCTCTGTTCTTGTTTCTTAGTTTCATCTTTGCCTGATAGAGACTGCATTAGTTGCACTATTAGAGAGTGAAGTTTCTAGATTTACAGAGTTCTCTACTTTTCTTTTTTTTTTTTTGTTTGGGGGGGGGGGGGGGTGGTGGAGTGGGTGGGGGAATTCTCTCTTTTTAATTATAAGAAGTTACTGGTTGCTGTTTGATTTACTATAGACGCTCTGTTTTTCTCGACGCATATAGCCAGCGTTCGGGTTGTTTCTCATGCCGATATGAATCGCTCCTTGTCAGTTGATACGAGTGCTGTGGCTACCAGCTGCGGCTCCATATTGCCCGTGCAGGTGAGTGGAGGCATGTCGCCGTTCCCTTTGCAGTCGCGTCCCCGCTCTGCCTCGTGTGGTGGTGCCGATGGTGTGCCATCTATCGTTCTCTCTGGTCCGCGAGCACCGCGATCCGAGTCGCAGCAAGTGGAAAAACGCTTCGGGGTTCTGTGCAGCAGTGCGCGCGAGTTTTTTCTGGATGACGCCGACCAAGAGGAAAATGATGCCACACGAGGGGCGTCACGACACTACAGTGATGGGAGAGACCTCGAACGTTTGCGGGTGCTGCGATCCCATGGTGCCACCATCAATGCCAATGCACACCAAACCCCAAGGATGAAAGATGCGTTCTTGACGGGACAGACGTCCCCCGCAGGAATGAGCTACTGTCCGCGCAGTCCTAGTGTCGCCGCTGGTAGGTGTGAAGAGGCGATGGAAGCGCAAATGGGGCCTGGAACGTTTTCCCCTGCGTGCGTCTGCAGCATCTCTTCTATAGGTGCTACTGTTGGTGATGGCAAGATGGCCGGAAAACACATGACTCTGTCTAGAAACATGGACGATGCGCATGCTGCAGAGGAGAGCGACGGGCCACGGGTGACGGAGGATTTGATCAAGAGGGACGAAGAGAGGAGGATGTCGCCAATTCGACCGGCGTTTGAAGGTGTTAGTCTGTTTTCAAATCGCACCAATCAAATCCCCATGCGGTGCGGTTCCCGCACGTTACCGCACACCCCCGTTGGCATCAACACCAGCCACCCGAACGAGGAACGGCAGAAAGGGAAACAGTGCCCTACCGATTACCGGAAGGATGGCCCCTGTACTCCGACAAGAGGGAATAATCGCCTACCGCTCCCCGATCAGCCTCCCATCTCCGTTATTTTGACAACGGGGAAAGGTCCTGGGGGGCATCGGCGGCGTGTAACTCCTGACGAGAATGTACGTGTTGCTGGCGGAGGGCACTGGATCTTGAGCGATGATCCGGGGTGCCGTGGGGAGGCCTCTGAAGAGCCCGTCTTGCTGAGTGCCGTTTTGGATCGCAACTGGGGGGCAGTGTGTGAGAAGGAGCTCGCTTCGTGGAAGCAGCGATGCATCCTGGCGGAGCAGCAGCTTGCTGTCGCCACGCAGTGCATCAATGAATATTGCGCTTCCACAGTCGCCACGACGCGTTCGTCATCTCCGCCGCAAAAGTCTGCATCCTTACCACAGAAGAAGAAGGAGGAGACTCTGGGCAGCTCCTCACTTCCAAGTGAAATAGACCTGCAGAAGAGGCGCCTTGGGAAACTCCCGCAAAGCGCAGCAGCAGCGGCGGTGGCGGTTGTGGTGGCGGCTACGAGCTGCAACCAGACTGCAAACACGTACGAGGACGCAAAGGAGAGGGGCAGAGAAAAAAAAGGAGAGGGGGGGATGTACAACACGGGAGCGGTGCGACACAGGATGAATTGCATGGATGCATCAACAAGTACGGTGGAAGAGATGGCCAAGTGGGTGCCAGAGGAAGAGTTCCAACGGGTAAAAGACACAGGGAACCGCCTTCGCGTTGAGTGCGATACACTCAAGAATGAACTCTGCAAACAGGTTGTCCGATATGAGGCGCTGGAGACGATTCTTCTTTCCAAGGAAGAAGAGCAGGTGTATCAGAAGGAGGAGTGGCTACTGCAGGAGAAGAAGATGAAAGGGAGACAGGAAGAGTTGGAGGCCTCCCTGTGTGAGACGCGACTCAGTGCAGCTAACACTATGAAACAGGTGGCGCAGATGGAAAAGGATCTGGAGATGGCCCAGTCACAATGCCGTGAAATGGAGACCCAGGTTGCAGCGGCAAACGCAGAGGTGCGAATCTTGAGGGCGGCTGGTGCAGAGCGTTTGGAAGAGAGTAGGTCCCTGCAGATGCAGCTGCAGCAGCTTGAGACGGATCTCCAGCTGAGCAGCAGTAACGCCAGCAAGAACAAGGGCTGCGCAGGAGCAGAGGATGAAAAGATCAACGAGAATGATATGACCAAACTGAGCGGTCTGGCGTGCAGAAATGCAGAGAAACAGCTCCATCGCGTACTAGCTTCGCTGCGGGAGGGTGATGCCAGTGGGGACTGGATTGTATCACAACTCGTACATATCATGAGAACTGTGGGGTCAGCGGTGTCACATGAAAAGGAAATATCAACACGCATGAGTGACGCTAATGCCGATCATGATAATGTCAGCGACAGTGGTGATGGGGGTAGTGACACTGAGAGGAAGATGATGCTGCAGCTAGCCGAGTCACTCGAGGCACTAATAGAGGCAAGGGAAGGAGCGCTACGTGATGACTGGGAGACGCCTACATTTCTCTTTGATGAAGGGTGGGATAAGTCACCGACATCCACGCAGCACGACAGTGGCCCAACTGAACTCGTTGGTCGTTTGCAGAAGTGTGTGTCTCGGTTATTGTTGCTGACCGATGCATTACAGCAACGTCATTTGGAGCTGAGGGAGGAGCTCAAGGTTGTGCGTGCAGACCGCAACGAGCTCGTTGGGCAGCAAAGCCAAAGTGTGAGGAGCCTTCAACAGCAATTGTTGACTGTAGAGCAGGAAAAGGCGCGCCTGGTGTCAGCTGTTGTGGAGCGAGATGCGAGGATTCGTCGCATGGAAGAAACGGGATCGTTGGATGCCACATCTGCGGTCAGTGCGAAACAGTTTTCTCTGGTGACAATGGAACAGGTTTCTTCCCTGCAGGCGGCTCACATCGGCGAATTGGAGCGGCTGGAGGAGCACATGAAAGAGGAAGCCGAGGAATTTGGTCGCTCGCTGCTTGCATCGCTTGTTGAGGTGCTGCAGGAAGTTGCACAAATGCAGGGGGAACGCTTGGCAGTGGCGGAAGGGCGTTCCATTGCATTCCAGAGTCAGTTGCAGCTCCTTGGCGAGGAGCGGGTGGCGAAACAGCAGATGCAGGAAGCGGTCCTTGGGGCTTTGCGTGCGCAGCTCACCACAACAAGGGCCGAACTCGCCAGTAAAGAAGACGCCCTGCGGATCGCCTTGCAGGCCCAGTTGCGGCAGGGTGTGGGGCGGCTGCAGCGATCGTTCATGGACCGGGCGTCACAAACAGCAGAGAATCTCAGCAGCTTCTCAACGCCTTGCGATTTAATTGTCACACCATCCCCGCCGCCATCGCCGCCGTCAGGAGTTGCAGAGAAAGAGGGGAGAGGCATTAGCCGTGGCACAAACGACAAGACGGCCTTCATGGGCACCCCAGAAGTGGAAGAAGAGCGTATTGTTTCTGCCTCTGTCGTCTGTGAAGTGACACAGCCATCGCTTCAGTATCACCATAAGAAGAACGATGCGGCTCGACGAGTGGTGACGTTCGCATCATCCGTTTTGATTGCCGAAGGTGAAAAGGATATGAAGCAACAACAGCAGCAACAACAGCAGCAGCAGGAGGAGGAACAAACGCTCCCCGCATGGTGCAGCCCTGTCTCGCCCTCCACATCTTCCACCTTTTCTTCAACCCCCTCACTCAAGGCTGCTGCCGCCGCTGCTGAGCACTTCAGTTCTGCTCATGCGGTCCAGCGGGGCGTGATGCGAAGACACCGGGAGGTGTGGATGCGGCAGGCGGAGCTGATGGGAATACCAATAGACAGGGAGTAACCACAGCCCGCAGCGTGCACAACATTACTTTCATTAAATTTTTTTTTTGTTTGTTTGTTTCAAACTTGTCATCGGTTCTGGCATCCTGTTGCCACAGTTTTTTTTTGAGAGAGCCTAACTTGGAGACCCGTTCCCAGAGCAACAGGGTGAAGCCAAGGACATAGAGAGTCTTGTACTGGAAGCGTTTATGTTCGCATTCGTGTGTGTGTGTGTGTGTGTGTGTGTGTGTGTGTGTGTGTGTGGCGTGGTTTCTCTCTCTTTATTCCTTTCTTCAAATGAACCTCTCGCCACGTGAATACTCTTCCCTCACCCGACACATTCCTTGCCGTTTTCTCCCCTTTTTTTTTCGTCATTTGGTGTGTTTTTATTATTATTACTATTGTTATTGAATATTTATGTTGTGATCGCCGTGCAGCGTTAATATATTTATAGGTTGAGTAGGGCTCTTTGCTTCATGAGACGCATCGCGTCATGGTGGTGTTGGCACTCGCCTGAATTCGTTTCTTCCTGCTGCAACTGGAGCACCAGCGTGCGTCATCACCATCATCATGATGCTGAGGATGGCGGCCAGCACGATGACATCCACATGGACATCGGCCAAAAGATACACATTCGACCGAGTGCGCCGAACAGCTTAAAACTGAATGCTCTCTCAACTGCTGTGCGTCGCTTTATAGAACATTCACCGGGTCGGTGGTGGGAAACGTCGGGTGGTGCCAACACCCTCTTGACGATTCTGCTCGATCGCCGACACAGCTCTGCGGAAGGAGACGGTGGCACTCTGCACCCGTTTCTTGGTGTGGTGATGCTGAGGAAGTTCGGCTTTGCTGTGTATATGGATGGAGTCCATCGTCATAGTGGGTGGGCTGCACGCTGCGGCCTCGCTGCGGAGGATCTTGCCAGGCTGGCGTCATGCGTTCTACAACCGCTGCTTCCACACGCAAAGACGCATCCAAAAGTGCGTTCTGTCTTGCCATTGATCATAGAATGGCTCTTGTGCATCTCCAACATACCCCTTTACGTGTGGCTTCCGCATCTCTCGTTGTATGTGGATGATCTCGCTATATTGAACGCTGATAATACACTCTGCAAACCGCTTCCTTTGGATTTTTTAATGCTGCATTTGGTCCCTAAATCTTCGCTTCTCGAGGCTGCTGGTGCGCCAAATGAGGCATCGTGGGGAGCGATGGGGCAAGTGCTGTGCAAGATACTTCAGCTCCTTGCGTCACGGCAAGGTGTCAGGATGAGTGGTATGGAGGCGGATTCCCTCAACACGTCCCCTTGTAATGGTGAGAAGTTTACTGGCGACTTGGTTCACACTCTGTTCTGGATGGGGGAAGCCCCTCTACTGCTACACGATGCCGTTCGCGCGGCCTACAAGCGCCTACACTACTCAACCGAACAGGCCGACGTTGCCGCTTCTTCATCAGAGGCGGATGTGGCGAAAAAGCGCCATGCACCGGTTTTGACCGTGCCAATTGTGGACGATGATGCATTTCGCCGTCTTCTTCTGCGCCTGCTTTGCTCCCCCCCACCTTTTGTCTCCGCCCAACCCTTAAAGGCCTCCTCGCACCACTTGGTGCTTGTCGAGCCGCTGCTGCAACTTGAGGATCCGTCGGTCGTCTTGCGGTTCATCATTCCACTCTCAGAGTTTGTGACCGTGGTGATGGAAAAAGGCTTGTCTCTCCCGCTCTGCCTCTCTTTTAGGGGCATCCAGGGGGTGATTTACTCTGCTATTGGTGAGCTGCAGAGACTGCGTTCCACGTCAACTCAACAGTCCGTGTTGCTGCCTCACAAGCCTCGGATCCACACCCTACAATCCCTCTCTGAGAGATTGCTAGATGATGCTCAACGGCACCTGAAACACCAGAGGCAACAAACACAGGGATGTGAGGGAGAGGGGGATGTATCCACCTTTTTTCCCGGTACTCCACTGCAGCAACAACTGCATGTCCTTCAGTCTTTCTGTCGTGCAACGCGTCGGCTTGTGCGTGCCGTGATGGAGGAAAAGGCGGCCAGTTTGCTAGCGGATGGACCTGAGGGTTCTGCCCTACGGGCGGGAGGTGCTGTTGCAGCTCATGCTTGCGTGACAGATGCTCTCCGAAACACCGCCTTTCGTGTGCTGGAGACGTCGCTTCTGCGCTACTACAAGGCGCTTGATGAGTGTTCATTGTCTTCTCCTATACGGAATGTCAGGGATGGCGACTATGCGTACGATCATGTGAGAGAGACAGTGGCGGAGATTGAGCACCACGCTGGGGGTCGTGCAGTGTTATTGACAGCGCAACATCTTTTAGAGCACCCTCTACTTCAAGATGTTGCAGCCGTTGTGGAGGGGCTCCGGCTTGTGGCCATGCAAGCCCTGGTGTTGCACTCTCCCCAGTGTGAAGAGTGGTTGTTTAGCGGGGGATACACAAGGACCGTGATGGCCGCATTTTTTAGCGTATGGCATCGCACGATGGCTGGATGGACTGAGTCGTCCGTGAGGGAAGCGGATGCGGTGGATGGATCCCGCATCGCATTGAACGAAGCTCAGCGTCGCGTGAGCGAGCGGCTTCTTTGGACGATGCTGTTGCTGCACCAACACTATTGCTCTTCCTGTGTGGGTGTGCAGATGGAGGAGAGAATATGGTCTGATGGTGCAATTAATGGTTGTGGCTTGCTTCGTTCGCTACTGGATCTGCTCACATCACGTAGTACGTGTACGGAGTTGGCGGGCATCGGTTTCTGGCCCTTTTCTCCAAACTGCAAGGAGGCTGATTCTGCAGATGGGGAGCCGCGAATCAGAGCTCATCCGGCGTTCATGGTGCGCGCAATGCGCCTGTCGGCGGAGAGGGGTAGTATGGAAGGTTGCACAACACGCTGGGAGCTGCAGGAGGAGCTTCTGTCACTAGCTGGCGGGGAGGGTGGCAGATGGCACTGGCTGGGGCGGACGGGCGCCGTGCTGGAGGCTGCCTCTGCTGAGTGTGCTGCTGGATGCGTTGGCTACCTTCTTCCGTGGTCCA
Source organism: Trypanosoma scelopori (assembly GCA_030849745.1). Classification (NCBI taxonomy): domain Eukaryota; phylum Euglenozoa; class Kinetoplastea; order Trypanosomatida; family Trypanosomatidae; genus Trypanosoma; species Trypanosoma scelopori. The sequence goes on along the minus strand of JASANX010000961.1, from coordinate 28,238 downwards.
CAGTGGCACACAGTCGGCACCCGCTGCGACTGTACGACGAGAGTGGCCAGTCCACTGATGCAGCATTCAGGTTTGACGAAGCTGTCATGGCTCTTTTGCAACTGCAAGGTGCACCACTGCTTCGCGTGGTGGGCGTCGTGGAGGAGGCGACGCTCTTTCGCAACATGGCGTCCACCGCCGAGTTGTCAGTAGGCCTCGGTGTCATTGTCGCGAACCCTGAGGCGAGTCGGCGATCCATCGCGGGCCTTGCATGTGGCGATGGCAGGCATGACCCTCGTGCCGCTGCTACTACTACTACTACTGCTACTGTTGGCGATGGTGATAATGATAATAATGACGAAGACGACGATTATCTTGACTAAAACAGGGATTGTAAAAAGGAGCAAATGGGGGTGTAGCCTTTTCAAACATTAAAACAAAGACAAACACACACACACGCACACACACAAAAAAACCCCTGTTGTTGTTCGTCATAATTTTTTTTTTTTCTTCTTCTTCTTCTTCATCCTTTGCCTTACTTCGGCTCCCATCACATCGACAGGTATTTGGCCGAGAGAGAAACTGACTGGATGCTGCGCGCCTCGCTGCGTTTCCATCACAAGATTCGGGATCGCGGAGGAAACGGACACAATTTTGCCTTCGACACCTTGACAATGGTGTACCGAGACGCGGTGTACGCAAAGGACAAGCGACACACTGGGAATCCCATGAACCTGAGAGATGAAGAGGCCGCTTCTAGTTCTGCTCATGCTCCTAGTGGTGATGATAGTGCTGCTGTCTCTCAGATGGGAGAACAGCTCACGCAGAGAGAGTTGAAGGGTAAGGAGGCCGTAGTCGGCAGCAACGCTTCTTCTTCTTCTTCTTCACCGCCGTCAGAATCAGCTGCAGAAGTGCGGCGTGGTCCGAGACGCAGCGGAGTGCAGATGGAAATTCTCCGCCTTTACCGAGATCTGATGAAGGAGACGCGGCGAATGGAGGACTCTCAGACACGGACTAACTTGCGCCGCTTCATTCGCACCGAGTTTGACGAGAATGCCACTATTCCACGCAAGTTTGTCACACGCATCGAGTGGCAACTACACCATGGGAAAAACAAGCTGGAAGAACTGCGAGGCATGCGGCCAAACACAAGATTCTCCCTCATGCACTAATGTGCCCCCCCCCTTTTTTTTTTTGTCCTCTGGGAAGGGGTGGGGGCATGTTGCTCTGGTGTGCGTGATTAGCAGGGGGGTGGGCAGTCCGGGATGCAAAAACTCTCTTGCTTGTCGCCGCTGCTACTGCCACCTCAGTGGCAATATATATATATATATATATATATATATATACAGAGAGACGGATAACGGTTGTGGGTTCACGTTTTTATCCCTCCCTCACCTCCTTGTGTACTGCATCTGTTACCAGTTGTTTGTTTGCTTTTTGGTGTTCACCTTCCTTCTCACGGTCTTGGCGACGCTCAGCCAAGGACGCTACTGTGCTTACGATGAAACACACTCATGGAAATTTCCACCCTCCCGTGCTGCAGAGGTGGCCCCTGTCGCCGCTTCGCTCGTGGTGGCAGTGGAAGGCGCCGCCATTGTTTATTTGCAGCCATGCGGCTCTCTACTATGCCACACGGCGCTGTCGCAAGAAAGCGCATGGACCCACTGCACATCCCTCCCCCGGTTTCTTCTTCTCTTACGCAACAACTGAAGAGGCGTTTGAAGCCATCACGCAGAAGATGTCAGCCAGTGATTGCCGGGGTGAGGAGGAGCTGCTGCAGACCTTTCAGGCCCTAGGCATGGACCCGCCCACTATCTCCCACGAGGAGAAGCATACAGTGGAGGAGGCGAACAAGGAGCTGGATCGATTTGGCACACCGTGCATAGGTACCAAAAACATGTTTCTGAAGAGCAAGAAGAACGAGTTGGTGCTTGTGACGGCGCTGCACACTACCAGTACTAATCTAAAGACGGTGCAGAATGCACTGAAGACAAAGGAGCTTCGATTCGCCCCGGAGGAGACCTTGTATGAGCAGTTGGGCGTTGTGCGAGGTGGCGTCACGCCACTTGCGCTCGTAAACGCCACGTCGAAGGACATCAAGGTGGTACTGGACAAGAACCTCGTGGAGAGTACCATTCCGTTTGTATTACATCCGTGCCGCAACGACAAGAGCGTTCTGATGACACCCAAGCAGCTGGAGATGTTCCTAGAGAAGGTTGGATACTCTTTTACTGTCCTGGATTTCTCCCAGAACACGGCAACTGCTGCGGCGAGTTACCCTACGCTGCCATCCCCCCAGCCCTGCGATCATCCAGTGCCGAAAATCGCCAAGAAGGTCCATGCGATGGAGGGCAGGGGCGAAACAAAACTCGGTATCATGGTGAAGCGTGATGAAAACTTCTCTCAATGGTATACAGAGGTTATCACAAAAGCGGAGATGATAGATTACTACGATGTATCGGGCTGCTATATCATCCGTCCATGGGCTTTCTTTATCTGGAGCCAGGTTCAGAAATTTTTTGGCTCCCGCATCGGCCAGATGGGTATTGAAGACTGCTATTTTCCCATGTTTGTCTCCAAGACATCCTTGGAAGTGGAAAAGGACCACATTGAGGGATTTGCACCGGAGGTTGCGTGGGTGACAAGGGCTGGAGATACGGATATGGAGGTGCCCATTGCGATTCGCCCCACGAGTGAGACTGTCATGTACCCATATTACGCCAAGTGGATCCGGTCACACCGTGACCTTCCCCTTCGCTTGAACATGTGGAATAGTGTTATCCGGTGGGAGTTCTCACATCCCATGCCTTTTATCCGCACACGCGAGTTCCTGTGGCAAGAAGGCCACTGCGCATGGCAAACCGAAGAGGAGTGTTCTGAGGAGGTGCTGCAGATATTGGATCACTACGCCGCTGTGTACGAGGAGCTGCTTGCCGTTCCCGTGGTGAGGGGGAAGAAGACGGAAAAGGAGAAGTTTGCCGGTGGCTACTACACAATGACAGTGGAGACGTACATTGCTGCGGTTGGGCGCGGCTGCCAGGGTGGAACAAGCCACAACCTGGGACAAAGTTTCGGAAAAATGTTTGGTATCAACTATCAGGACCCTACCAAAAGCGATGGATCCACTCTCATACCGTGGCAGAATTCGTGGGGGCTGTCGACTCGCGTCATAGGTGTCATGACGATGGTGCATGGCGATGACCGCGGCATGGTGTTACCGCCACGTGTTGCCTCTGTTCAGGTTGTTATTATTCCTGTTGGTATAACGAAGGACACCCAAGAAAAGCAGCGTATTGCATTGCAGGATGGATGCAATGCACTCCAGGAGGAGCTGCGCAGCGGCGACATCCGTGCGAAGGTGGACCTACGTGACAACTACTCCCCTGGCTGGCGCTTTAACCACTGGGAGGTAAAGGGGGTGCCGGTGCGTGTAGAGATGGGGCCGAGGGAACTGGAGTCGAAGAAACTCTCTCTGGTGATACGTTATAATGGCAGTCGCCGGGAGATCCCGTGGGATGAGCATCTTGTCAGTAACTTCACCGCCATGATGGACGAGATCCACAACAGCATGCTGAGGGCGGCAACGCAGGTGCGCGACGACAACATCAAGAAGTTGACTGAGTGGGAGGATTTTACACCAGCACTCAACTCTAGGGCGTTGGTGCTTGCACCGTGGTGCGGTGCCATGTCGTGTGAGGACCAGGTGAAGAAGGATAGCGGTGATGAGTCCAAGGTGCTGCAGTGCGACGAGGTGCGGGAGGATTCTCGCGCACCGAGCATGGGCGCAAAGTCTTTATGCATCCCATTCCAACAGCCAGACTCCATTGAGGGGAAGAAGTGCATCTGCAAGAGCTGTGACAACCCGGCGAAACATTGGGTGCTCTTCGGCCGCAGCTATTAGAGTTGGCCGAGAATGCATGGTGTGTGTGTGTGTGTGTATTCCCCAGATGCACTACGGAGGATCAACTGCCATGTGGTTGGGTTGATTTGGTAATAGAGGTGGATGGATGGGCGGGTGGTAATATGTGAGGCAGGGAAATTTTGTTCCCTTCCGGTTTTTTTTTTTTTTTTTTTTGGATTCGAAGGCGGGTTGAGTGGTTATTGTGTTTGGGTTATTGTTATTATGATTCCGTCACTGTTGTTCTTCTTGTTGCTCTCGTAGCGAACTGCGTGTGGTGATGGATGCCTGGGAGTTTACACCTGCTGATTGTTCCCCGTGCATGCATGCATGCACAAAAACAAACACACACGCGGACACGCACACACACACACACACACGCAGAAACATATGTCTCTGTGTCTGTGTGTTTGTGCAAAGATGCGGATGCAAACTGGCACACGATGGGCATAATCCTCTTTTTTTTTTTTTGCACCGAGCGAGAAAATGCAGCCAGTGGCCGCGTGAGCATCAATCTGTACGTTGGGAGGTGGGAGGAAGAAGAAGACGAAGACGAAGGAAAGGGAAGTTTTGAACAAGCAAAAAAAAAACAAAACGTGGTGATTTAACGTAAATCAATAAAACAAAACAAACAACAACAACAACAACAAATACGAAAAAAAAAAGAAAAAAAGAGGAGCACATGAAAGGAGGAAGCTGAGGCGATGCAGAGGAGGGAGCGAGACGGCGTCAAGAGCACTAAATTTGTGTTATTAACCATCACGCAAACGACCTTCGCCACTCTGACAAAGACGAGTACAATGGACGGTTTTAACATTTTTACTAATACAACTCGCACATGAAAATATATATATATATTATTGACCATGCGAGAAAGCAAAATCTAATGTGTATCGTCGATGAATCGGAGAAATGGAGGAAGGCGAGAGCCAAGAACGATGGGCACACGCGGACGTGCATTCTGTGATGGACGCACAGATGCCGGATCTCTCGCCGATTGCGTTCCCTTTCCCCCTGTTTCTCTTTTTTTTTAAATTTATTTATTGCGTGTGTGTGTGTTTCTTTTTTTGTGTCTACGGCTACATTCCTCACACGAATAAGCATATCGTTTCAGTGAGGCAAAGGAATATATTTACATTTATAATCACACATAGGCACAGAGCCAGTTTTTGCGCATCCCTTCCGCCAAGAGGGATATCAATCGTAGGAGGAGGAGGGGAGAGAGAGAGAGAGAGGGCCACCTCGGACTTGACTAGTGCACTGCAACGCAGGGTCTGCAGGGATGGAGAGCGGAGGCGACGGCGGCGGCGGAATGAGCGCCATATTTCATGAGGAGAAGGATGTGTCACACTCGGAGAGGATTCGGCAGTTGCAGCGTCGCATTGAACGTGCGAGGCCCATTTACAGACAGTATAGTAGTGGAGAGCTGCGGGTGATGAGTGATGCCCAGCGTCGGCAAGTCTCCATGTTTTCTCTCTGGGTTGAGGACCTTGAGGCACTGAAACAAGGCCGTCTGCCACCGGTGCGCAGGTCCAAACCGCCCTTGATGGAGGAGAGTGACTACCAATATAGTGATGGCAACGACCACACGAGGACAGAGACGGCAACTGATGTGGCAACTGACGAGGGCGCGGGACAAGAGCGGCAGCCACAGACGAGCGGGGATACACCCGCCACCGTGGAGGATGGTGGGGTCAACTGTAATACTAACGATGCTGGTGGTGGTCACGATAATGGGGAGCGACTGGAAACGCGCCAAAAGAAAACGAATGAGATGAGTCAAGGTAAGCCGAAGTCTGCATCATCCAATGGATTTGTTGGTGATCCCAAGGCAGACGAAAGGGAACTCCTGCGCCGCCTCCGCTCGCTCTCACCCAAGACTCGCGACGTTTTTCTTAGACGGTACGTTGAGAGAGTCACGGACACGGAGGAACTTCGGGGCGTAAAGAAGCAATATGAGGCGTCCAATAATTTGCGCCAGAAGATTCTAACCGGTGCGATCAGCCGCCCCTCCAATGCGCAACTGGAAAGGGTCGCTGAGTTGTCGGAGCTTCGTCGCACGTTAAACTTTCTCAAACTGCATGAGAAGAAGGAACAGCAGCGGCTGACGCGTTTTTTCCTGCGGCGCCTGGAAGAAGAACAAAAGGAGGAACAAAAGGAAGCGGAGGAGAATGCGAGGGCAGAGGAGTGCGTTACATCTACTATGGAGGACAAGAGTTTAATCAGTTGTGCGGAGCTGGAAGCCAACATCACCCCCACTTCGTGTCTCTCTTCCACCGTTGCTCCACAGGCGGTGTCGGGGGACGAAGAGGAAGCGATGGGAGAAATGGGTGCCGCTCCACAGGTGTCATCACCGATGCCGTCATCAGCCGAAACGCCAGCTGAGCTCGTGGTGATGGAGGGGAATGACACGCCCTCTCCGGGTTGTGAACAGTCAGCCGGTGTCAAGAGTGATGATTCTGTGCCCATGAGCCGATATACTGGGCACAAGGAGATGGTCGTTGGAACTGTGCCTATTTTGTGCGACAGTTGTACAACCACCGCCGAGAAAGCAGCAATTTCTTTTGCTGCCTCTTCAGGTCCTTGTACAAGCAGCAGCAACACAAGTGGCAATATTAGTGGTGATGGAAGCGGTGGGGGCTGCAACATGCTGACGGGGAGGTCGCGGATGCCCAGGAGTGCTATTCATTGGCAGAGTGTGAAGTACTCCAAAAATAAGTCACGCTTAGAAATCAAGGCAATGATGCCTCTGCAATTGTGCCAACAGATAGCTACAAGAGCAAGGACGACAAGAAACGATATGAAGAAAGCCGAGAGTTCTCTTCATTCTGGCAATGAATCTATTTCCACTGTTTCGGGCAATAAAAGCTACAGAGAGGAAGCGTCTGTCATGCAAGGGAGCTTGAGGCGCATTGTGAGGGATCAATTGGGATACGTTCAGTTGAACATATCGCAATGTTTCGAATGTAGACTTGACGAATCGCTTCATCGCTGTGATATCAGTGAGGGGCTTGGTGCGCGGGCTACAATGGCGCTTCGGCGGGTGAGCCAGGAATTGCAGTATGTCCTGCGACATCCTATATCACGCGTTGATGTTGTCCGCTCACAGGTCTTGTGTAGGGGGAACAGTGGTGTTCACACCCCCAGCCAGCGCGCTGAGGCTGGCAATGATGCAGTGGTTGCGGAGTGGGTTGTGCATGTGTGGCCATCTGATGGGCCCCTTGCGGGACAAATGGTTCCTGTGGTGGTCGTCTTCTCTTCACGGTACCCATTTGTCCCTCCGCTTATCTACTCAACTGTGTTTCTCCCCCTAACAACGGTGATGGTGTCTGAGAGCGGACAGCCCAACACACTTCAGCTGCCATGGACGCACGGCTTTTCTGCAGAGGGACTTGGGGACAGTTCGTTGAGCACCAGGTGCGGTGCATGGAAGGCAGACTATAGTGTCTATGGATTTTTGATGCAGTTACAGGATTTTTTTGGCGCAGATGCATTTGCTGTCTCTCGTGCGGCCCTAGGCCCAGAGTTGTATCACTGCAGCATCATGAAGGCGCGTCTGGCGTGCGGGAGGATGATTGCTGGACTCGCGGAAAACTCTTCAACTCTGGTGTCCTTCCCACGCGCGCCACTGAGGATGGTAAACGGCCCTTTCCTGGTGCTTCCGCAAGACGGGGGCGCGAGCGTGGGCGAGACGACAGGAAATGAAGAGCAGCCACGCGGCGTGGAGGTGAAGTACCATGAAGACACCTTTCAGGGCATGATCCATGGTCCATTTAAAGGGTGCTGGGGACACCTGCTGATGGTGCCCGTTACAGATGGCAGTTTGAATGAATTAAAGGAATCTTGTGCGACTCAAGAGCAGGGCCTTTCGCCTGTCCTCAGTGTTTGCCTCAAGGCAGCATCTGAAGAACTTTTGCCCGAAGTAGAATTTGTTGCCGTTTCGCAACAGTCTCTTGGAAAGAAGAGCTTCCATTGGGTGACAGATGTACTTGAAACACCGCATGACGACACGAAGAATGTTGGCAGTTGCAATAACGGCAATGGCAGTAGAAGGGGACGAAAACTCTCTGATGAATCAACTCTCGGCTCGCGACTCCTCGTGAGGCTAAGTGCGACCGAGGTGATAGAGGAAGACAGCGAGTCAAGAGGGAGGAGCCGTCTTTTGCATGTTTTCTTTGATGTTCACGGGGAGCCACGTCCCCCGCGCTGCGCGAGTGGGGGAGAACCTCACCTGACGCATGTCTACCTCCCCGGGAAGAATTCTTTCTCACGTGTCAAGGGCAGGGCGCCACCGCTGGCTTGGGCCATCGTGCTGCACCTGCGTGACGGGGCCTCAGCAAGTGTGGTATTCTCCATACCAGTGGAGGGGAAGAAGGAGGAGGAGAGCACTTGCGCACAGCCCGAGAAATATCGCTCTACCAGCGTGGTGGATGTCGTGACCGACGTGCTGAATGAACGCAAAAGCGGGTTACACACAGCAGGGGATGCGAGCAGCTGCTCGTCACTCTTCTGTGTGGTGACGCTAGAGAAGGAGGCGGCGGCGGCACCCTATCCAGAATCACCAACATCCGTGCTGCCACCGCCACCACCGCCACCACCGCCACTCGGGGTTATGTGCGACGTGCGCTTGCCCTCTCCTTCAACGAACAGTTTCGTGCCGCAAGATGTGAAGGTGCACCCCAACTTGGTTCTTAGCGAGATGGCATTTGATACCCACTTTGGTCCATCATTGTACAGCGGAGGGAGATTTTTTGTTGCCGCTACACCTGTTGCCCCGTGCACCCTCTTCCTGCCCTTGGCAGCGGAGAACGATAAGGTGCTACCGCTGGCGACGCTAGATCGCCTGAAACGTACTATCAAGCAGTTGCACCGCAATCCGGCTGCCTCTACAGCCTACAATCCTCCATTTAAGATGGCGCAGACACAGCGCTTTTTTTCCCTCGTGCTACTGAGCCTTGGAAGGCAATGGGCCGAAACCCACAACGTGGAACGTGAGGACATCACTGCTCAAAGGCAGCTCCTGAGCGTGTTGTATCGGCGCGTTCTCCTCACCTTCGTTCAGCTTCTCCAGAGTGAAGTGGCGTTTTGGGAGCTCTGTTGCACCGCATTTAATAGCGACCGACGGCAGAAGCACGAGCGGATGAAGCTCTGGAAGGTGATGCAAAGGCTGACACATTCGAGTGGTGATACTCATCGTGGTGATGGTGATGATGATGATGATGATAATAATAATGAACATGATGGTGCAGATGAAGCGACAGTTGTGGAATGGTTGTTGGCGTCGTGGTCTGCCCTAATGATGTCCACAGCCGCTGTTGATGTTGATGCTGGCTCCAGTAACACAGTTCCACAAGTGACAAAAGAGGACTGGGTCGCCGTCACCACCGAACTCTTTGAGCACTTGAATGGGAAATTCAAAGGGGGGTCGATGGCTGAAGTTCAACTGCATGCAAATCTCATGGGATTCGCCACATCAACCAGTTGAGTGCGGCACTGGACTTGAAACCACTAAGTGCAACACCAACAGTTTTTTTTTTTTTTTTGTTGTTGTTGTTGTTGTTGCACATCCCTTCCTTTTTCTCCTCCTCCAGTGCTTCCTTTCAGTTGCTTATCAACGAAAGGTTTACCGATGAGCCCCCACACTTTGCCCCCTCCCCAACCCCCATCAAAAACAACAACAACAAAACCAGTAAGCTGAGCAGAGACAAGGAAAGAACAACACCAACAAGAAGCAATGTCAAGTTGCGACGAAAAAGATTGGGGATCAGAGGGAAATGCAATGAAATTGCCATTTAGAATGCCGTTGCGTTTCTTTGTTGAGCTCGTCAAGGCGAATGAGGAGGTTCGTTTGGGTTTTAAAACGTCTCTGCAGTATTCTAACAGTTTCTTCTTTCTTTTCATTCATTTTTTTTCTCTTCTGGTGTCTGTTCAGCTCGAGGTGTTGGTGTTGGAGGGAGCCGGGGAGAGGAGGGCGTTTTTTTTTTTTTTTTTTTAAATTCTGCTCGCATTGCCTTCTTGGTTCCTTTCCGCATCGGTCTGTCGTGGCAAACGTGCTCTGGGAGCATTTCCCTATTCACCCAATTCCTTTCACTTTCTATTCTTTGTCATTTCCATTTGTTTTCTTCTTGGTGGGACCCATGAACGGCCTTGTCAATTTGTTCACGCACGCAAAACAAAACAAAAAAAGTGACGTCCACGGTGCGGTTTGGGAGGGGGTGGGGGAATGTCTCGCGCCCGTCCTTCCATCCTGCTGCGCAACCTTCACTGTTCTCTACCGGTTATCGCCCGCCTCTATGGGGATGCAGCGGCTGCGTTGGATGATAATGCTGCAGACAGTCACCACAGAGCTGCGTCTGTCACTGAGCTCCCAGTCCACCTCTCATCGGCGGTGGAAGGTGAAGCTGTGCATGATTTCTTTTGCCAGGAGCTTGCCATGGGTGCATCCTCGCTACGTCAGTGGCGAAGCGGTTTGGCGGAGGCTACACGGCGCCGCTGGTGGCACGATCATGACGGCGGTTGTAGGCGTGGCATGGGACAAACTTCTATGCTTCCAAGTCACGATGATGTTCTGTTTGTGCGGAGCGCCATTGACGATCTGAAGGCTGTGGTGTCACCCTTTTTGACGTTGGCGCCGCCACGATCGAAGAATGCTGCACCCGGGACGTTCTTTGTGGCCACTCGGCGCATTCAACCTGGTGTCTTTTTGCTCAGCTTGCCGACGTCAGCCATTTTTTTTGCGCAGCCACCTCCGGCCAGTGATCCTCTAACCTCCTTTTTTATGCATGTAGAGGAGATGGTGGGGCAGCTTGTGGCGTCGGCACCCGACACATCCTCCGATGACGGTTGCCCTTCACACGCAGGGTACGTGGAGTACCTGAAGAGGTCCGTGACGCCTAGCAACAACTTGCCCTTCCTGGATTTTGAGGAAATAACTCGACTCTTGAAAGATGACATGGCGACGAAGCGAGAAGCTGCCACCAACACCAACACCACAACAACAACTACAAGCAGCACCGACGGCATCAGCCCCGCGCTTCAGCTGTGGGAGTACTTCCATCGAGACATGGATGGGATGCCACTAAGTGCGTATTTGCGCGAGCGTCTTTCGAAGGAGGAGTATGCCTGGTGGGTGAGTCTGGTGTTGTCGCGGCGTGCCGGTGCCGCGACCCTAATTCCAGTGGTGGACAAGCTCAATCATCACCCGGAGCCCAACTGTTATTACACAATGGCCACTGAAGCGAGCTTCTGCGGAATCGATGTGTTTGATAACCTGCTTGCGGGTGTTCCCTCCGAGTTGTTGTACGACCCATACCTGCATACCTTTAGTATCCGTGAAATTCAGGAGGGGGAGGAGCTTACATTATGCTACGCATCCCCAAGAGTGCGACCTAATCTCCGCAGGTCGGCTGGTGCGGCCATTTCTGGCGCTGACAGCATGTCAGTGCTGTCAGCAGAAGGCCGTGCCGCGTGGCAGCTGCAGTGGGGCTTCGTTCCGAAGCTGGACTCGCCTTATTCCTCCAACGATCTGCGGGAGGTAGCCGGTATCGTTGCAGAGCGGCGAGTAAACCTCCGCCAGGAATTTTTTCCACCCGACAAGTGATGGAGCGAAAAGGGGGCAAAAAAAAAAAGGAGATTTGTACTGCTACTTTGTGTGTATATGGATGGATGGAAGGTTGCCAAACTCCACGAGTAATCATTCATTGCACTAGACGAGGAGTTGTGCCTCTTCTTATTTCATTACTGTCACTATTGTTTGTGAATGGTTTTCTCGTGGGTGTATCTCCCAATGTTGGTTCATCTGCCATTTCTCCTTTGAACCGCCTCTTGTTCTTTTTTTTTTTTTATCTTTCACTGGTGACACACCGAAACGTTTGCGTGGGGCTGCGCATGTGTGTATTCTGTTCGCCATCTTTCCTTCCTCGAAAGAAGACATGCAGAAGGAAATCCATGCGGAATCCAGTGACGCATCAGAGTACTTGTCCCATAGCCGGGATTCTCTCAACATACTTATGCGATTTGTCTCTTCGTGCCACGAAGTGAATGTGGGTCCCTGCTTCTCCCTCGTGGAGGTTCTCAAACATCTTCCAGAGGACCGACCATCTCGTCTTCGCTTGCCACCAGGGGTGGTCCGCATGGATGGCGTCATGAAGAATAAAGCGATGTGCTCTGTCTTTGGTGCTTCCGATGTCTTGGATGCCGATGACGCGACGGAGGTGAGGCTAAACAGTGACATTGAACATGCTGACGAGAAACACAGAGGGCGCTCGGGGATGACGGTGTTTGAGCACCCTCTCAAGATCGACTCCTGCGCACCCTTTCTTTTCCACGGCGTGTGGTTCGCAGGCCCTCTGGAGGTGACTGGATGTGGACCCTTTTTCTTCTTCAAGTGTTGTTTTGGATTTCCTGTACAAGGGTGTCCTGCAGGGAGACTCTCTAGACCACCTCTGACTGCCACTGTAGTAGACCTCGCAGTTGATGGTGTGTGCACCTTCACTGACTGCAACATTGACTGTACCGGCGGAATGACGGTAGTAGAAGAAGAAGAAGGAGTGACTGGCGAACACGAGGTGTCTGGCATAACTGCCCGCGGCCACACACGACTAAATGTTGTCAACAGTAGCTTCTCTGGGCGTGGTGCAATGTCAAGTGCTCTACAGCTCCTTGACAGCACAAAGCTTGAGGCCGATTACATCACTGTTGTCTGTAGTGGTGGTCATGGTCTGATTGTACGGGGTAACAGCAGCGCAGTTGTGCTCTGTAGCGTCTTTGATGGAAACAAAGGCGGTGTGTGGGTGAGAGATAATGGGGGCCTGGAGATTCGAGATTCAAGCATTAAGAGTGTTTGCACTAGGCGCAGCGCGCTTATTCTCACAGAACGGGGGCGTTGCGCTGCACATGAGTGCACAATGTTGGCTCAAGCTGCAGGGGGGCCGCCCTCCTGTGAGAAGTTTGTTGTGGTGGCTCGCGATCAATCTCATCTGTTGTTGGACGCGTGCGACCTCTCTTGGGTGCATGGAGACGATAGTGATAGTGGTAGTGAGGGTGATGGCACGATCGGGAGGCGGCAGGATTTGCCATTGAATGTCGTCTCTTCTTCTCCTTCTGCAGTCAGTGCCAGTCGGAGCTCTGCTGATCACGTGGAGGGGTTGATGCTCTGCCTCGTCGTGATGCGGGAGCAGAGTGTGGCAACACTTACCCGGTGTGTTCTTCGGCTGCCGCTGTCCCCAGAACTGGGAAGACGGTATTCCGCGATTGGGATTCGACTCTGTGGAGAGCTCGGTGTACACTCCGTTCCGCTCTACTCGGTGCAGAACACTGTCGTTTATGGCTGCCACATGAAGGAGGGTGACACTGGCCGGAGGCAGGCAAGATCGCTACGCAGAGTGGACACGCCTTGTTGCTTCTGTGGGCTCGTGCTGCCGAGCGATCCTGATCAAAGTATGAGGAAGGAGTTGCAGCAGGTTGCGGTCATTTGGGAGGAGACCAATCTCTTTTTAAGGAGCAGCGATGATCCTTCGGGGACAATTTCGTTTCTGACGTGCGCGCCGTATGACGCATGTTGTAGTGTCGCCGGGATATTGCCGAGGGTATCAGATATGACGGATCGTGGACTCATTAATCCCCCAGATGTCAGTCCTTCTGAAGCCAAAGGGGAGCACTGCTGCTTCGCCACGCCGTCAGTACCATCAGACAAGGGAGTTGTGCATTCGCTTTCAGATGGGATGCCGGGGTATGCGCTGCAGGAAGCTAAGAGGAAGATGTGCTCGGTGCGGTTCCCATCAGATGGGTGCGCAGCTAAACCGACATTAGACAAGAGAAGCATCGTCGGTAGCAGCGTCACCAGTCTCACATCCTACGGTAGTGAAGGCCAGGAGGAGGAGGAGGAGGAGGAGGAGTTGCTATTGGTAGAGGAGAATAACGAAGGGAAGGGGGAATTAGGAAGAAGAAGTGCGAAATGTCATGACAGGGCACGCACTGGAGTGGAGTTTGTTTCGAATATTATCCCTCCCTCAGGTACTTACTTGTGCAGTAACGGGACTGTCATCGCTACGAGGAGATCCTCTCTCGCGGTAACGACAACCTACACTGCAAACACAACGGGTTGCACCAATGAGAAGCTGCACGACACAACGGAAGCTTCTACTGCCTTGCAGCCGCATGTTGGTTGGGTGATGACTTCCAAAGCAAGGCCCTCAACGGCCACTGCCACCAGCCATTGTCACGCGCATCAGGCGCAGTCTTTAGTAACGGAGTCCCTCACACTCAACAAGGGTGTCCGGTGTCCCACGCGTAAAGAAAAAGGAGAGCCTCCATCTCACCCAGCTGGTACGCCGCACAACAAGCGCCACGTGCAGCTACTGGGCGTCCAGGAAGAAACAGTGACTCCTCACGCCAAGGTGACGACCCTGCAAGCCTCCGCGCTAAACACCGCATGCGCTTTCCAGAGCAGTCACCGTCACCGTCGTTGTCTTCGTAGCACCAGCACTACTGCCACCCCCACTTCCAGTTGTGCAACTACAAAAGCATCAAGAAGAAGCAAAACTGATGGGAGCTCGGTGAGAAGTTCGTCGCGTCGAATTTCAAAGAAAACTGTATGTTCTGACACTCGCTTCACCACTGGTATGTCTCCCTACCTTCCCGGTAATGCAGCTCGTCAATGGTCTTCTGCACCTCATGTGAAGCGGCCCAGTCATCTCGGGCGCTCGGAAGATGTCTCTGGGACGACGGACTCATGGCCATGGGATGCCAGGGCACTGCGGGAGTTTTTGCGAAGGAAACTTGAGCTATACACAAACTTCAGGAACTACGAGCGGGCGTTTTACAGGACGGGGATGGGCGAGGGAGAGAGCGCATGGAAATCCGCAAAGAAACGGCACCTCAAAAGAAGTGTGTTGCCGCGGCGCGTGAGTTTGGAGCCGTTCTTGGTGGACATCCTCGAGAGATATGACAAACCATCGCACCTCTTGGAGATTCTGCGGACGTCTCCGGGAGATAAACCCATGGAGGAAGTTGATAGTCCTTTATCCTCTTCTCAGCCTGTGAGGGTCGGATGCACCACCGATCACCCATACAATGAGTTCTTGAAAGGATGCCACAAGACGCAGGTCTTGGGCGAATTGTTGAAAACATTGCGGTGCAACCAGCGACAAGGGGAGCGTCCGGTGCGTGGGGAGATGAAGGGCTGGGGGAACCGCATGCACACAACTGGATGTGGGGCGCGAAATGACAGTACTGACATGTGGGTGGCTGGGTCGGCCCGAAACTACGCTCAGCAACGGAGGCAGCAGAGGTTGCGACCCACTAATAATGAAGGCATAATCCAGAATGAGGAAGAAGGAAAGTGTGGCTCACCTTCAGCGTTACCCAGAAGGGTTCACCAACGCGGTGACAAGACTAGTCTGGGTGTATCGGAGGGTTAGGTGAGATGCAGCACGAGTCTGGAGCAGCTTTCACTGCCCTTTTAACCACCAGCTCATTAATAGACGGCATTTTTGAGCCCGTCTTACATTGTGCTAAGAAGTACGGAACTGCAGAGTTTGCTTGTCACATTCACAGTGACGTATTTGTTTGTTCCATCCCTTTTTCTTTCTTTCACTCTCCATCTCTTTTTTTTTTCTTTTTAAAAAAAGGAAGAATGATTCTTTAATGCACGTGTAGGGATGGGTGCTCTTCTGGTTGTCCGTGACACATTCCTGTTGCGTCATTGCTATTATGATTGCCTTGTGCTGCTCTTCTCTTCTTGCCCTCTTTTTTTTTTTTTTGCCTATTGTTATTATTCTTGGTTGGATTACTGGCACATGTAAAGTTAGCCCAAGACAATCACTAGTGAGGGGGCGATGCCGCTGGAGACGGTAAACTTTTTCAGGAAAAAAGAAGAGGATGCCGAAAAATTTACCCCAACCTCCGAGGAGCTTCGGACGATTCGGGAGAAGATGCGGGATCCGGAATTTGTGCAGCTTTTCCAGGACTACATGAAGTCCATGGAGGACCCCGAAACGCGTCGCGAAGAGGAGGCGTACCTGCAACAGGTGGAGCGCGAGGCCAAAGAGGCTGGCGATTGCAGCTTCGATTTTGTCTTCCCGCTTCCCGGCTTTGTTGTTGAGCTCTTGGAGCCATCGACGACGTACCGTGTCACACATCCGTCGCTCACGGCAAAGACGGGGAGTAAAAGGCAAAACCCCTGCGTGTATGTCAACATGTGCAGCAGCAAGAAGATTGACGTGTTTCGCGAGGAGACGACAGGCGACAGTCGAAATAGTAACTGGCACGTCCCAGTGTCGATCTCGAAGCCGAGGACCGAGATTTTCTCGGAGGGTTCCTCTGCATCAGCGACGAGAAATGGCGTCACAAAGGATGAGGAAGAAGCGGTGGTAGTATATGATGCAGTATTCCACCCTGATACGTTGCAGCTGGCCGATCGTAGCGACCGCTTTTGTTGTTTCCTTGTGAACATTGCTGTTGAGCACATTAATACTGGCTATGGAGACCGGCACGGGTTTCAGTTCCGCCGTGTGTCTAGCAGCATCCATTCGGTCGGGACACCGCAAAACCAGACAATTACGCGGCCAAAAGGGAAGTCACCATTCGCCGCAGCGGGGGATGAACCGGTTCTGAAGCACCCCACACAGATGCTTCCGTCATTGGGAGCTTGTGACAAGAAGGATCAAGCGGATGCCGTCGCCAAAAGCAACGCAAAGGTTACTGGTGATGTTGGTAACGTAAAGAATTTGGCGGGAAAGGCAAATACAGTGGTGGTGGGATCTGACGTGGACAAGGGAAACCTGCCACGTCACACGATTACCCACCGCGGACACATTGATCTCTCCGATACGTGGGGCTGGAAGGTTGTGGACCGACGCATTGGCGTGCCGGAGGAACTTGTTGTCAAGATAGAGTTTGATCGCCTGCAGTCTGCATCGGACCTCGCTCTGGAGGTGGAGGGTGCATACGTGACCATTGCAAAGAGCACTGCACACCAGTATCATGGGGTGCTGACTTTGCCGTTCTCAGTGGAACCGACTCCGGTGGAGGCGAAATTTGAGCGTCGAAAGAGCCTGCTGACATTGGTGTTGCGTGTCATACCGCCAGCTCCAGCGGGGGGAATGACGGCGGCCGACGTGCGCCAGCATTTAGCAGGTGGTGGTGATGGTGATGGCGATGATGGCGGTGCTACATCATCCACATCCAATCTGACGGAGGAGCGATCGGACGTGCTCTGCAAGGAGGTGAAGATGGATGAGGAGGGGAAAGAAGCTAAGCGATCTGATGGGAATCCCACCGCTCCAGATACCCATTCTGTGGAGGAAAAGGAGGCGACAGGCGGTGAGGAGACCGTGCCTGCCCCGCAGCTGTCCTTCATTGGGGACCAGGACCGCGTGCGTCTAATGATGGAGAAGGTTCAGGCGGCCCGGCGCGATCGTGAAAAGTTGGCCGAAGCCTCTCGGGAGAATTTCCAGCAGCGTAGCGAAGAGCCGAAGGTGGACACACCAATACCGGAGATGGTGGGAGATGCGAAGGGAGCGGATGATAACAGTGACTCTCTTGGAAGAGCGAATGGCGTGACCGAAGACACATTCCAGCCGAATGCTGAAGAGGCGACAACGACGTCCACGGCCAACACCGAAACAACAACAACAACAACAGTGGGTGTGACGATGGATGGGGCTATAGATTCGTTGAATAATGAGGCGGAGATGGAGTTGTTGAAGCAGCGACAGGACGCCTGGCGAATGGATATGCAGCAGCGCATCGATTCCAAGGATGAGGAGGAACGCCAGGCAGCACTTGCGGCTGAACGTGAGGCGCGCCGCGAGGCGGAGCGCTTGAGGAGACGAGTTGATGCTGCAAAGCTTCAGGAGGCAGCAGAGGCGAAGCTTCGCGAGCGCATGGCGGAGCTTCCTCTGCAGAATAAACACATATTCGCAATTGATTAGAGACAGATTGTGGAGGAGGACCACCAAACAGGTTTGGGGCGGGGTGAGCATGTGTGTTTACTTCTTTATTGCGGTTGTCGTGGATTATTATCATCATCATTATTATTATTGTTACTACAACTATTAATGGCTTGCAGCCTGCAAACAATGTACATAGCAGCAGAAGTTGGTGGTTCGATGAAGGGAAATAGGGAGAATGAGGGTGGATGAGAATAATATGGGCTTGCAGCTCACACAAGTCGCCTGTGGTGACTCATTATTCGTTGGTGGGGAGAAAAGTGGGAACCTGTTTTTTTTTCTTTTTTTTTTTGTTTTTCCCGTCTGTGTTTCCCTTCGTTTTTTTTCTTTGTTTTCTTTCTTTCTTTGCGAGTCTCTTATTGCAGCGAAGGGTGCTTTGGAGAAACACATAGCAAAGGGGAAAATCGACAGACCGAAGAACGAGAGGGAAAGAAACTGTGCATAGACTAAGGGAAGGGAAGGGGCGTGTCTGTTTGTGGGACCCCTGCCATTCGTTGTTGTTGCCGTTTTGTGTTTCCCGTTCCTCCTTTTACTCGCATAGCTCGTTTTTTTTTTTTTTTTTTTTTTTGTGCTCGTGGCCGTGAATATGCCGCAGACGCACTGTTCGTCCCTTTTTTCCCCTTCACCCGCAACGGATTTTAGTCTGCTGCACGACATCATGCGCAGTCACATCCACCGCGGGAACAGATTCGCCGTCCTGACTGCACTAACCCTTGGCGTTGTACACGAAGATCCTGCCTTTTGGCGTACCTGCACGTACCGCGATGGTATCGCAGCAGCCCTAATCTCCGCCATGATGGGAAATCTCGGTGAGGCACAACTCGGAGAAGAGACAAGACTGACATCCGGAGGTGCTTCTTCCACACCGAAGCAAGAGCCTCTCACTGCAGGTGAGCTGTACATGATACTGCGACGGATATCGGGAGGCGACCCCTTACTTTCTCGTGTCCTTGATCAGCTGGAGGAGGACGAGCCTGTGTTGTGCAACGGCAACACCAGAGAGGAGGCGTCGTTGTGCCCCTCGTCCGTCCCCGGAAAGATTCACCTTGATGATGTGCATGCCGTGTTGCAGGAGCGATGCTGCAGCCGAGAGGAGGTCAGGCAAGTCCGGCCTCTGGACACGCTCACCGCACAAGATAATACCAATACTTGCTACGCATTGAAGCACTTGCGTGACTACAACAATTCCCTGCATCGCCGTGTGCGTCTTGCAGCGGAGCCAACCGCTGCTGTTCAAACAAATGGCTCTTGTAGTGAAGATGATGGAGGCGAAGCTGATGAGACTGATGTTGCGGATGCCATGAAAGTTCTGTCACGGATGCCCCCGTTGCCGGGATCTACCCGCTCGATGAGTTCCTTTGATGCCGTGGGAGATTTCCTCAACTACGACGAGGGCGAGCAGGCGGAGGAAGTGCGCCAAAATGCTGCATCGTCTAAGGTTTCCAAGGCGGGTTTCACGTGTGGTGTTACCACTCCAGGGTCACGACAGAAGCAGAGGCAGCAGCGGCATAAGTTCACCGCTGAAGAGGATGAGGCCATTTTGCAAGGTGTCGCGCGCTTCGCAAGAGGACCAGGCAGATTTGATAGCATCTTCTATGCCTACCGTCACGTATGGCACCCAGGTCGGACGGCAACGCACTTGCACGATCACTGGCGGGGGACCCTGCGACAACGGGCAGTATTGCAACACGGGGGTTATCGGGGGAAAGAGAGCCTTGCGACGCGTGGCAAGGGGAATGCAGTCCATGACGATGGGTATTTGGAGACTGACGAATGAAGGGAGTTGGCCACATTGCGCACACAAACACACGTACATAGAGGCTGGGTGTATATATCCTCTTCTAATGGTGAGGCTGTATATATACATACATATCGCATGCGGGGAGAGGGGAACTTTTTATTCTTTATTTTTTGCTTTTGTTTTTGTTTGCTGGTGTTATGCCCTCTTGTTCCCCATCCTTCCTTTTTTTTTTTTTGCTGTTTTTTTTTTTTTTTTTTTTCTCGGTTTGTTTTCTATTGTTATTTTTATTTTGTGAAAATAATCGGAAAAGGGGATCTGTGCTTTTGTGTATTTGGTGTTTGCGTTGCTGGTGGTGGTAGTGTCACAGACCGATGCTGGCCGACAAGAAGCTTCAAAAGGATGTTCCGCTGCCAAAATCTTGGACGATTGCTATTGCTGGCGTCTCCGGCACGTTTGCGTGGATCTTCACACATCCATTTGAGATGTGGAAGAACACTGTCATGATGGCACCCAGAGGCGCCTTGCAGCTGGACAGCCTTTCAAAAGTCAGGGAACGTGGCCCTTTCAAGGGACTCTCTGCTGGCCTCCTCCGCCAAATGGTGTACTCCCCTGCACGTCTTGGTTGCTACCCCATCTTCCGGGACGCGCTCATGTCACTGAAGGCGGGCTCCCCAAGCGCCACCCCGTCGCTGACCGACCGCGCACTGGCCGGGGCCGTCTCTGGCGCGTTCGCAAGCTTCTTGACCTCCCCGATTGAGGTTTGTCTGGTGCTGCAAACAACAGGGGCAACAAAGCTTTCTGTGGCCAGCGCCGCGTTGCAGGTATATGAAGCGAATGGTATCGCCGGCTACTGGCGTGGTGTTGGTGCTCTCGCTTCACGTGCTTCTCTTGTGGGCGTCTGCCAGGTGGCTGTGCATGACCAGGTGCTGACGTTTCTGCGCCGTCGCAACCTGCATCGCGCGCAGCAAAGTGGTGTAGCCCCGTATGGGGATAACCTCGTGGTGAATGCGGCCAGTGTGTGTACGGCCTTTTTTTATGCCTTCTGCACGATGCCGGTCGAGGTGGCGCGTGTTCGCATGTCTGCTGAAGCCTGCAAGGGTGCCTCGCCCACAGGTGAAGCACCTACCGTGAAGTACAGGAATGTGGTCCAGGCGATCGCGCGCATTGGGAGGGAGGACGGTGTCTTTGCAATGTATGATTCATTCCTGCCGTACTTCTCTCGCTGCGCAATACATACCGTGGTGTGTTTCTTCACCATAGAATATATAACAAGAGACGCAAAGAAATGGCGAGCGTCCCAGTCTGGTAACTAGACCTTCCCTTCCCTCCTCGCATTGCTGTCATCTCCGGGCGGTCCGTATTGAGCGGGGGAGGGCTGTGGAGAAGCGAAAAGAGGTGGGGTGGTGGGGAAGGTGGGGGCGTGCCGGCCGCGCTGTCTGTGAGAGAATCTTCCGACAAGGATAGAGTGAAGTGTGATTTGTTGTGTGCATACGTGTTTGTTTGTTTGTTTGTTTGTTGTTGGTACCTCCTCGTTTGTTCGTTTTCTCTTGTTATTTTCACAGCCTTCTGCATGCTCAAGAAGAAGCAGATGGGACGGGGGAGGAGATCACTTGACGAATTACACATGCGTCTGTTGGAAGAGGCGGTGACTCCCTCGCCGCCGAGAAAAGTTCACCCTAACGTTAACTGCTCCCCGAAACAAACACACACACACACACACACTCCCTCTCTCTCTCTCACGGAAACAAAAACAAAAATCAGGTAGACATCACTGGGAGTTGGGCGGAGAATGGTGGAATGACAGAAGGGCGCTGAAACGTGTAAAAAGAAAAAGAAAACGGCTAAGTAAGCTCTACATAAGACAACTGCCCCGCCTTTCTCTTCTTTTCTTTTCTTCTTTTATTTCTTGTGTGTGTGTGTGTGTGCTGATTTTCTTCACTCCTCTTCCCCCTTTTCGCCACTCCACATTGTTGTAGTGGCAGTGCTGCAGTACAAGTGGAAACCTTGATTTGAAAATGGTCTCGTATGGCTCGTGGGAATGGAGTCTCTCGCCGTGGACGGAGTGAAGGAGAGGCGAGAACGAAACGCAAAGAAGGGAGAATGGGATGAATCGGGAGTGACGCTACGATGTGGAGGAGGTTAGCAAACAGGAGGCTCCGGCTGCAGTCTTACATAGTGCAATGCAGCCGCTAACTGTTCCGCCCTTCCTTCATGTGCGTGTGTCATGCCTTTCATCCTCCTCCACCCCCACCCCCACCCCCCGAGTTAGTGCCAAGTGTGTAAAAGTGTGATGTGCCCTAGCTCACACGTAGAGACTTGTCAAATTGTACATCTAAAGACGAAATCGTCGGTGTTGATGTGTTGCTGATTTTGTAATTCTTTTATTCGCTATATATATATATATATATTTCTTGGTCTGCTCCTAATGGAATGCTGCAGTTTTTTTTTTTTTGTTTGTTTGTTTGTTACTGCTATCTCCTCCTCTCGTTTCTCTTCTTGTGCTGGGGCAGCGGGGCCTTCATTTAGACACATGGCAATGGGCTCCCCGGAGGTTGTGACGTTGCCGTCTTATATTGGGGGCAAATTGCTGCGAGTTGAACTCCGGTGGGAAATCAAACAGCGCGATATCGAGGCACTTTGGGATCTCCATGATGCCTCCTTTGCTGTGAAATACAGCGTGGAGTACTACAATTGGTTGCTCTCTGAATCATGCATTGCGCTTGTCGCCTACGTGACACCAAGCTGTATTGCATCCGTCGTCCGCGGCATGGATGCTAACGAAAACAACAAGGAGGGAGGACATTCTCTTGAGTGTCACAACGACAGGGTTGATGAAGAAGATGACTATGCGTGCGATGTGGATGGTGCAACGACGGGAAGCGGCGAGATTCCCTCAGAGTACACTGTCCCAGTAGGATTCTGTATTGGGCAGATTGCATACAAACAGCGACGCGACGGCCGGCTTGTAGCGTCCCCAACGGGTTACTTGGGTTCCTTCGCAGTGGACGCGAGGCTGCAGCAGCGTGGCCTTGGGGAGCTGCTGCTACAACGCTTTCTGTCGTATATGTTTTTTAGCGTCCCGATTTCGCCCCACTTCTTTCTGAACTACAACTCGTCCCCAGTGGGGACGAGGAGGAACAGGAGCACCACCACCACCACCACCTCGTGGTGGAGCTATTTTGGTTTAAACATCTTCACGTACTTGTTCAGCCGCTGGTTTGGAAACAAGGAAGAGGAAACTCTGGATCACGGAGGAGCATCAGATGTGGGGAGGGACAAGTACGCCGATGCTCCATTCGTCCCTCAGGACGGCAACGGAGGCGATCGGCGTGGTGTAGATGAGGTATGGCTCCACTGCCTTGCGAATAACACAAAACTGGTACGCTACTACCTTAAGCGTGGGTTTATATCTGTGCTTGTGAAGCCAGATTTCTATAGTTTTGATGGTCTTTTTCACGATGGGATGTTGCTCGTTTGCTGCCGTGACACCCTTTGCAGTGAAGCTGATGCAGCGAGGAAGTCAGCCTCTGCAGTTGATGATGACTGCCCGAGCACCCCGTCTCTGCTCTCCGAGTTGGCACGCACGACGTGCATCACTGCCAACTCGGAGGAAATTGATGATGTGGTGGGACTATTTGATGCGAAGGGAGGTAGCGATACGGACATTGTGGATGTGGAGCTTGAAATTGATAGCGCCAGGACGCAGAAAAACTGGTACTCCGAGGACGGAGGTGATGCCGTATGTTACAACTCTTCTCTGCGTTGCGTGGTAAACACTCCAAGCGTGGTGAATACAGTTCTAGTCGCGGTGTCAGGTGTTGTTTGGCTGGTTGCTGCCGGCGTGTGGAGTTGGAGCCAACACTGAGAGCCGGGGATGCTCCTCGTCCTTGTGGCAATCATTCGAACAACAAGCAAACAAACAAACAGACACACGGAATGAGAAGCCATGGGGTGCATGCAACCAAGTGTATACTCAAATACAGTCCCAAGAGCCCTCGTGCAGGTTTTTTCTTTTTTTTTTTTTTAAATTCTTCTCGTTTGTCCGTATGGATAGGAGGGCACAAGAGAAGAAGCATGAGGATGAGGGAGGCGAGCGGCGGCGGCAGCGGCAGCGGCAGCATCAGTCCACCAAACGGGAGGATGATACTTCCATTCCCCCATCTCCCACCGAAAAAAAAAAAAAAAAGAAAACCAGAAACAAAAACGAAAACGTTGCAGTGGAGTGCGTGTTGCGTCTCTCTCTCTCTCTCTACGCACACGTTTGTGTGCACGTATGTGTCTGCGTGTCTTGCATCTGCAACAAGGTGTGCGAGTAGTGGATTGCCACCGCAACCTCCTAATGTTCTTTCCCCCCTCCCCGCTTTACTATTATATATATATATATATATATATATATATATATATATTTTTTTTGCGTTCCTCTCTAGTCGGTAGGTTTATTCTTCGCCTCTTTCGTTTTGTTCGTCACGAGAACACACACACACACAAAAAAAAAAAATAAAGATGACGGATTCGGTGTCAGTTAAGGTGAAGGCGAAATCGGATGCGGTCAGTAAAATGCCGGTCACTGCGCATGTGGAGAGTAAACGAATTGTCAGGGATGGCATGCCGTCTGCACAGGGCGTTCAATCTCTTCCGAATATCAACAATATACACGTGATGCAGAATAAGGATACTGCGTCCAGGCCAGCGTCGACCATTTCTGTTGGCCGCAGCTCTCGCTTTAACGCCCCTACCGCCATGTCGGATGGAATATCGAGCCCCAACAAATCAACCGCTCTTTCAGGTTCCAGCATCGTCTGCAGTTCCGAACGAGAACGCACACCACTGGCGCGTGTCAGAGTTGTGGCGACTGGGGTTCCGGAAATGACAAACTCACTGAGCAACCGCCGCATGGCGGAGGCGACGCGGCAAAAGCTTCAGGAATTTTTTAAGCCAATGATGTTACCACCAGAGACTCAAGCCACTAAGAAGATGCGCGGCGCCCCCTCTGTGTGGCTGCTTAGCATAGCACTCTCGTGCAGCTACATCTCTGGCGTACGGATCACCGTCGAGGATGTTCTTCGCCAGAACCGCCTAAGTCTGCACTACCTCTCCTTGCCCTCAGTGACACTGGCGGAATTGTTTGATATATCAAATGAGTTTGTGGAAAATCACAATAAGCTGCGCGAGATGAAACTGCATTGCGATGTGACGACGTTCGACGCAGAGACGGTGAATGAGTTGGATGATGTGGTTGGCACGGGTGAGCGACTGCCCATCATGTCCCTCTCGCAGTTTCGGAAGGAATTGTCAAGCATCAATGAACGGTCTATATATATTATGAACTTTGACCCATATCTAATTGAGCAGCATGAAATACAGATGCAATTCAACAAGATGGAGCTACACGAAATGGACGGCGTCAATAAGGAGGTCACGCCTCGGTGGATGGTGAAAAATCAGGGAGGTTTTGCGCTTTTTTTGGGATTCAATTCTGCACTGCATTTGGTTACTCTCGGCGTGCCGTTCTTTATGGAGGACGCTAAGATTGCAATTGAGCAGCAGAATGTTCCTATACAAACCCTCTACAAGGCACTCTGCGTGAAGGACAACTATTCTAATCGTTCACGTGGATTTGTGCGCATATTTTTCAGCGATGAATTCACCAAAAACGTGTCATCTATATTTCCGCTGAGCATTCTGGACGGTTCTTCCTCCGGGGGTCTGCTGACGACTGCACTCGACACCTCTATTTCCCCACACATTCTCGGACTGTCGCTGATGCATCATCTTGTGACATCTACTCTTATCGAGAAGAGTTATCAACAGCAGCATCAGCAGCAGCAAATCGTCACCAGTCTCTGTGAGGTGAATCTGCGCGGAATACCCGTCACAAAGCTGTGTCAAACTCTCAACCTTGGCATCGCAACAATTGTTGGTGGAAGCGTTAAAGCCTCTGTACCCATGGCATTTAGTTGGTACAAAACATTCTTGAAGAGGCTAAACATCGATGATATGGTAGCACTTGGGGTAGTGCTCCCAGCGCGCCGAGATGGAGCTGAGGACGGACCAGTCAACATCACAGAAGAAGTCTTTATGTCGCACATGGAGCTGGCAGTGAATACCAAGAGCGTGGTGCTTATCGGGTTCGATGTCAATATTGCCCTCAATGTAAAAGTGGATAACAGACCAGAACCCTGCCATTTTGCGATCCTTATAGGCCTTGATCGCGGGCGTGGGATTGCGCGGCTCGCAGACGTCAACGTCAAGAAGTACCGCAAGACGTGGCATGTGCCGGTGACACGGCTGTATTATTCTGTTATTGGGTATGGTTACATGATGGTGGCCAAATCGCAGGTTACCATTTCCGAGCTAAGGTCCGAGAGATTCGCGGAGTCCATCCTACACGAGGCGCGCTACTCGCTCCCTCCTACAAAGTGTTTGATGCGCTTCGAGTACCCAAAGAAGAATTACGTCATGACAGTTCTCGCTGATGCCTTTGATCGTCTTGGTTTCTATACGGATGTGGAGACCGTTATGAACTTCAGCGGGTTTCACCTCTCCTTCATGCTCTCAGAGCGTCTGTCCCTTGAGAGTGCGGCCACCGTGGCCCGCAACTTCTCTCATAGCCGTACAAACGACAGTGTGAGCGTGCTCACGACGCATATGGACGAGGGCAAGGCACAGTTCACCCAGCAGGCCTTCCTGAAGCAGATTCGTACGGCTATTCAGAACCCGAAGGAATCGTGCCTGATTGTGAACTTTCAAAGTTCCTTGCTACATTCCAATAAAGCGGTGTGGAACGGCAGCAATGGTGGGTCCTACGCAATTGTTCTCGGATACGACGAAGCCAACTCTCTCGTTACACTCAGTGACGCAAACCACGAGTCGTTTTATCGAGCCTGGGTGTGCCCGTTGGATGTGCTCTTCGCCATTGTGTCTGCCATTGATCCGGTTGCGTTGCGTGCCTGCGGTACGATTCTTCTTACTGCCACCTCACAGCATGATAACTATGTTGACACCTACGGTTATGACATGTGTCACACGCTCGTGTATCATCCCTTCAAACCGAGTGTATGGCCCGGTCTCCAGTGCCTGGCCCTCGTCGCGTCGGAGATGGCTACAAACTGTTGTAATGCTGATGTCATCTCGATGGCTGATCGCGCCGTGCAATTCTCAGCCGAGGATTTTCTGTATACTACGTCGTCCTTCTCTATACCCAGCATGATTCTTGGAAGCGAGTTAAGAGGTGATCGGATTGCTTGTCTCGCAAATATGACCTTTGCGCGATTGCAGATTCCCCTCAAGGCTAATGTTGTTGATATTGCTGCGGCGGAATCCTTCTTGAAGGCATGCCGTGACACGGTGGTGAACGGGAAGCCGACAACCATGACAGTTATAGGGTACGATACACAGCTGGTGCATGGTGTCGCTGGGTTCTCTGCTGGCGTGATCAACCGTGTGCGGATGAATGCAGGCGGATCTATTCAAATAGTGGAGGGCAACAGTTGCGCCTTCGGGTCTATTTGGGAACTTTCGGCAGATAAGCTGAGACGCGCTGTGACGTCAATGGTGCGAATTAGACGAAAATGATTTTTGTACCTGCACGGGATGTCTATAAACAACTGGCTGAGGAAAGAACAACAAGAGCAATGATGTGGGTGCGGCAGGGAGATTGTATAACTGCACGCACACACTCATGTCAATAGAATGATTAAAAAAAAGAAAGTATGTTGGACCAAGTCTCAGCAAATAATAAGGCGAAGTGCTTATGTAAATATGTCCAATGGGGCTTCCGTCTTTGCCTCATTAGCTTTTTTTTTCTTTTTTTAAATATTTGAGTTAAATAAAATGTGGGCAATCACTTCTAGACGCTTCCCAAGGGAATGTGCAACAAGATGCGATTATTATGCACGGGCTTCTCGAGTGCACGCCAATGATGTCGTTTATTTCCCCCCTCCCTGCCATTTATAAGTTTCCCAAAGAATCACCTTCGCTTGAAGAAAATAAGATGTCGTTTTTTTTTTTTTTTTTTCCTTTTCCGTCCCACCCACCCACACCCCTCCGCATTCCCTCGCGGGGCAGGATGGGCGGAAGGAAGGAAGGAATGGGGACGCTAAAGAAGCCACTTTGTAGGCTTGCATTACTTTTCTTTCCCAATCGTCATGTACTTGGGTGGCTGTAATGCTCTGCGTGTTTGTATTGAGCCATGTGCAGATTCTCTTCGGATCGTGCGAGGCCAGGAGTGCAGAAAACTCTTCGATGTTTCTTTGCGCACCACTCCCTTGCATCCTTTCTTTTCCTTAAACAGGCCTCTCAGCATCATGAAGCGCATTGTGATTCGTTTTTTTTTTTTTTTTAAACTCTCGGGATGCCTTTCTCTGCAGGGAGGTGCGCCGTGTGTATATATGCGCAGCATTATATGTGTTTATCTCTTGTACTCGAACTGCAGCATCTTTGTTGCTCATCGACAATATTTCTCTCTCGTTTTGGGGGAGCTTGTGACAGGAGTGGTGTGCAGCCTTCTCTCTTTACTCGGGTGTTGTGGGAGCCTCTTTGCTCATCTTTCCTGAAATTCTTTTCATCACACAAAACTTCCCGCAAGGCTGCAAGTTCTGAAGACACGTGGGTTTGGCAAGCAAGTCTTTCTGTTTGAATGCAAGGGGGGAATGTTGGCAACGGCACG
>JASANX010000960.1:45840-62349 GCA_030849745.1 Trypanosoma scelopori | reverse complement strand
GGCAAAAGCGGCACACGCAGAGACTCAACGCCCGTGCGGAATCCGTCCCACAAGAAGCGGTGCTTGCGCGGACCTCCTCTCCTACATACTGACCACTCGGCGTGCATTGTCAGCGCTCTAAAACGGAAAAAGATAATTGCTGCTGCAGCCGCACGATGGCCATCGTACACACGAGACGCATCGCCATCACTGTGGTGCTTGCGATCGCCTGTCAGCGCACGCTGGAGAGCAGACGCGCATATACACAAACATGTCAAGAAAGAAAAAAAAAAACACACAGAGAGCGGGAGAAAGGCAGCCGCCATGCAGAAGAGCGGTGCACGCGGAGTGTATCAAGAAACGAAGAAAAACCGAACAAACCCGAGACACACGACGTGCGTGATGGCATGCAAACAGTGTATGAGCCCACGAGCATGCATGTGTCAACTTCGCCAGTGAGAGCGCAATGCATGTGCTACGTTATGGCAGGGGGAACCGGAGCACGAACCACAACTCCGCCGAAAGAAAAAATAAAAAGGAAAAGTATTTCGCCCAACAGAAAAGCGGAGGAGGTAGTAGCTGGAGCAGTCCCACCACTTGGCGGCGAACGACAACAAGTGGAGGCACCGCACGCAGCAGCGGACACAAAACTGACGTCGCTGCCCGACATCAACGAGGCTGCATTCCAAGGAGGGGTCTCAGGGTATTCCGCCGTGCGGTCCTTCGCTGCGCTGGTGTCAGACGCTGACCGCGTGTGCCAGCGATGCTACTGGTCCTCGGCGCTCTCCGGGTGCGACAGCGTTTGATGAGGCATCAACAGTTCGAGGAGTATTTTCCGTGGCCGCTTCTGTAGGTTTGTTCTCAGAGGCGTTCATTCTTGAAATGAGCCTTTCGTGTTGTTCGGCGGGCGTATGAGAGATCCCTTCCGTGTTTGTGCCTGAAACAGTGGTCTCAAGAACCGTTTCACCCGGTGTGTTCCCGGCATGCGTGGCGGATGAAGCAGTGCCAGTCGCAGCGTGGGAGGAGACGTCTGAGTCTGTCAGGTTGGTCTCCCTCCTTTTCAACGGACTGTTTGGCCACTGCCACCGCAGTTTGAGTGTCGTCGGTATAAGACACACCTCAGATTCCGGTGCTAAGCTCCGCTCATTCGGTGCCTGTACGGCCTGACTTACTGTGCCGTCGAGGCCGGAAACAGAGCTAGTGAAATTCTGTGAGTGATGAATGTTGCCGGCTTCCACCATCTGAGCTTCTTTTGGCGTGCAGAGTTCAGAATTTTGCGAGGTCGCGGCAGAAGCAGCAGTGCGACCACGTTCCTGATTGGCGCTTGTCTCTTCTAAAGTCAATATCTTCCGCACCTTCGCCCGCTTCAGTCTCGCCTGACCATATGGCCATGTAGCTCCAAACAACGCCGTGATTTCCATCCTCGCATTTCCATCGATCTGCTGCGGTGTCCCAAGCAGAGTTTTCTTTCTGCCAGGGTTTCAAACGTTCATATCGCCGTAATCCTGCACCTTGGCGCACCCATTACGACGACGACGACGACGACGACCACCACCACCGCCGCCGTCGCCGCCGCATCAGTCGCCACGTAAACAAAAAAAAAAAAATGGAGAGGAAGAGGAGGAGCAGCAGCAGCGGATGCATGATGCGGCGAAACATTATAATTGTTCTCGTGATCGGTGTGTGCGTGTGCGTGCGAGTGAAGCGAGCGAAGTGGTCGTGCTGGGAGAATGAAAGAGAGGAGAAGGCGTGAAAGAGCAGATAGCGGTAGAGAAGAGAAGGAGTATCGGCGGGCGTTGGTGTATGGAGCCGAGCCGAGCCTCCATACGCGGCTGTGTGAGGCGTTTCAGAATGTAGTGGAATTTCGACCGTTCCCCAACCCTGGTGCCACAACTGGCGGTGGAAAGGGATAGTTGGGGATAGTTGGTGGAAGAATGAGAGAACGAGTCGCCATTTGAAGCAGTCACCATCAATGTGTCGTCTGCTTCTTTCAGACTCGGGTGCAACACAATTATATGTGTATTTGGAGAGAAGTGGATGATAAAAAAAAAGAACAAAGTTTTGTGTGCGTGTGCGTGTGCGTGCCAACATTTCATCCTGCATCGCTTATTTCTTGGTTTGACTTTCGGTGTGTTCCGCGTCAACTTTTCCATCGAACGAGGGACAGACCGGAGTTTGGTTCAGAGGCGTTGAGTCACGAAGGTGCCTCACCGTCCTGTTGCCGCGAGTGTGGCGCGTTTACCCGCAGCAGAAAATGTGGACACCTGCCGCATTTGCCCGGCTGCAGTCAAATGCCACTGGTGCAGTCTGCGAAGTACCTCATCTGGAGTGGCACCAAACTCCTCTGGGCAGAGAAGAAGTGGCAGCATGGTGCGGGGCAGCTGGATGCCGTTGCGCGCCGCCATGGGCTGCACAGGGATGCCGAGCGACCGCAACATGTATCCTTCAGCGGCGTAGATTTGCTGCGGCAGCGTCGCGGCGATGAGGGGGAGGCATGGGTGCGTGAACGCAGTGCTCCTGCTCGAGTGGCGTTGGCCAAACCACGAGGCAAACCACGTCGCTGCGCCCACAGGAATGCCGCTCGCGCGCCTCAAGACGCGGGTGGCGGAGAGGAATAACTCATGCGGGTCCTCCTCCTCATCACCCGCGTCAACGGTGGCTTTCTTGCAGTTGTTGTTCTTGTTGATGCCGTCGTCATCCTCCTCGCTGTCGTTCATGTCTGAGAGGGAGAGCGCCACTACACCGCTGCGCATCGTGGTTTCCAAATTCATTTGCTCCTCCTCGTTGAAAAACACGCGTGGGTTGTAGACCGGCGCGTCCTCGAGGTTGTCCGGGACAAGATACGCATCAATAAGCGTGAGTAGAATGCGTTCTCGAAGACAGTGCACCATCACGCAACCGCTCACACCATCCTCACTCATGTAGCCATCATCTGCAGGCGCCTCATCGTCCATGATCACAAACGTCAGACGCGGATCGTTCGCGTCAAATGGCGGCAACAGCGAAAAGTATGCCGGTTTGTTCCCACGTAAAATACCGCTCTTGATATCGTTGAGGGAAAAAACGTATCCTCCAATGTCGTAGCCATTGGTGTAGTAGAAACTGGTGTAGTCCTGCGCCCGCTCGCCTGGTGCGGCCAACCAGGCATGAATATACAACGCATTGAACAAGTTCACCCAGAAACACCAGCGCTCGCGCGGTCGCAGCATGATGAAATCCACCCCTACGAGATGCGTGCTGAACGTCAAGAGACTATCCAGAAGCGTGTGGAAAGCGGAATCGTGGGTGGCTTCCCCGCCTGCCGCCACGGACATCTCCTGCACGGAAGAAAGTACACCAAGTGCCAGACTTACCAGAGACTCCGCATAGGCGACGGCGGGCAGAGAGGTGCCTGATGACGAGGGCGATACAGCTGCAGGGTCCAGACCACCAGAGCAATTCCATCGGTTGAGGACACACATTTCCTGAAGAGGGCGGAGTGTAAAGAGGTTGACGCGGGATGCAAAGTCGCTTCGTTTGATTGCAGGCTGCACAACAACTCCAAAAGTCGGTTCAATAATGATCTGCGAAATAAGACCTGCATGTGCGAGCCAATGCATAAACCTCCAACCCGCCTGCGACCTTTCGTGTCGCTCAGCATGTTCATGCAGGGTGAGACCCAAGCGCCGCGATTCCTGAAGTAGCCAACGGTGGAGCTCATTTGCGCTGAAGCACTGGGATGCCACGGTGGCGGGTGGAACGCTTTGATTAGCCCTTTCCCGGTATCGCAGTCGGTCGCCGCGCGGCACACCACGCACTTTGTCCGCCATCTCCCGCAGCAGCAGTCGCACCGCTGCAGCCAACGTGGCGGAGTACAATGCTTCACGAAAGAAAGGCCGGAGGAGACAACATGTGGCATCCGGGAAAGCGACACTTCCACCGCTGCTGCCTCGGGTATTGCCTTCTTTCGAGGTGTGCAGCGGGCTGACGGTGACATCCAATTCAGCGAGGCATTGCCGCACGCCCTCTAAATTCGCTCGAGGCAGCTGACGAACAAGATTAATAAAGCGGTCCATGATGACTTGATCCCCCATGGATTCTGTGTTCAGTCGGTGAAGTAGAATGTATCCATCCACGTTCATTTGCCGCAGGTAGCAGAGTGTACCGGAGCTCACTTCGGGTGCCACTTCCATCAGAGCCTCAACAACCATCTCAACATTCCACTCAACAGGATCGCCAAACTTGGCGAGTACTGCCAGCTGCATACGTTGAATTCCCTCATGGGGTTCGCACTGATCACCCAGGCGTCGCACCGCCTCGATCTCGCGGTAAAAGACGCTCGCCCTGACCTCGTCCGGGTAGGCGTGATGGTCGTGCAGCATCTCCGGGGAATCAAGGGCGGTGTTGTTGTAGCATGTGGAGTCAAGACCCTCCTCGCGGTGGTTCATAAGGTCCCGCACAAGGTCTAGCGTACTAACAGAGATATGACGACATGGCACAACCGCTCCTCGACGCGCCACCAGCGTGTTGGCTGCTGTGGTTGGTTGAAGAAGGCATACCTCTCCATCCTGCAGCATCGCACTACCACTGCTGCCGACCTCATCTGTGTCGGCACCAGTGTCGTGTTTCATGGCAGCAGCGCGCTCACTAAGACATATGCTACGTAGAACCTCCTTTTCCTCCTCCCTCAAGCTATGACTTCTTCTTCTTCTTCTCGATGATGATGATGATGATGATGTCGACGGCGGCAATGTTGCCTCTTTCTGTTCGTGTTCTTGGCACCCACGAGGCATTATCTTCTGACGAAAGCGTCGCAAAGGCCCCTTCCACCAATCGACCACCTCCTCTGGTTTGGGGAGCGATGGGGCACCCTTCACCTGCAGGTAGTAGTCAGATTCAATCTCCGACAGGTTCACCACGCGACCAACACGCCCTTCGCTGATGGCAGCAATGCTGTCGCTGTCGCTGGTGCTGCTGTTATTATTGATGTTGTTTCCACCACCGCAGTCGGCATCAGGTATGCGCATCACGGGGTTGTGCGCGGTGGAGTACATATTCGGGTACGGTTGATATCTTCCCAAGAATAGATTCAGCGCGGACTGCTTCTCGCGATCGCCAATAATGTTGTTGTAGAGGCGTTTGATGCCCATGATCTTGTCCCACCCCGTGCCTCGGTTCAGCACGCCGGCGCCAACCTGCGGGGAGCCACCGTACTGCACGGCGATGGCGTCCCCCATGAGGAGGTACATGCGCAGCAGGAGGTCCTGCACACTGGGTGACAACGTCAGGTCGACTGGGGAGTAAAGAAGGCCGAGAGCGTGCATC
Organism: Trypanosoma scelopori; assembly: GCA_030849745.1. Lineage (NCBI taxonomy): Eukaryota > Euglenozoa > Kinetoplastea > Trypanosomatida > Trypanosomatidae > Trypanosoma > Trypanosoma scelopori. The sequence goes on along the minus strand of JASANX010000960.1, from coordinate 57,066 downwards.
TGGTGCCCCAACGCGTGGAGACCAAAAAAGAATTGAACGAGATTTGTCCGGTCGACGCAGTCCAGACAGTTGCTGCGCACAACACCTTCCTGCCAGCGAAGTCGTGTGCCGCTGCTGTTGCACACGAAGAAGCTGGTTTTCTCCAGCGCCTCCTCCGCCAGTGCAGTGCTGTTGTTCCACGCATCGTGTGCCACCTCCCGTATATCGAATTCGTGGTATAAAAGCACCTCTGCCATTTCCCTCCCACCACCGTTCGCCGCCCGCATCGCCTTTTCACCTAGTTCCTCCCGCACAAAACTGTTTAGCGTCTCCACAGCCCTCCGGTAGTCACGGCTAAGGATGCTCTCGCGTGGTCGTTTCTCGTGCTGCCTCAGCAAATTCAATATAATAAGTGGCGCACCGTAGTCTTCCAGCAGCTCCTGGAAATGCCTTCGCGTGCAGCTGTAGTAAGAGTCCGTGACACCCAATTTGATAGAGGGCTTCGGCAGCTGCGTCGGTGGGTGGAACCAGTGTAGCGGAACGGAGCCGCGTACCTGCACGTACGAGCTGAATGCTCCACTAGTGAAGTGCGTGTGAAGTGTAGATTCGTCCACGACAATTTGCTCGACTTCCACATGGTTTGCAACATGTCCATCGCTATTGACACCGCGACGCAGGTAGCGCGCACCGGCAAAGTTTTTACTGGCGCGACCAATAAGCGTGATGAGTAGCAGCCTTGATCCGCACCACACAGGGCACTGCACGACAGACCCCTGCACCAGGTACACTGTCCACTGAGCAAAGCCAGCGGGGATCCCCGGCCTCTCGCCCTCCACGGGAGATGTGTTGTGCGACGAAAACACTGCAAAGAATGGCTCCACAAGAAACTCGTTCCAGAGAAACTTGGAACGCATCTTTTCTTCCCTACATGAGGCCGTCATGTTTGCCTGCAATGTGTTTGTCAGGTCGTATGTGTGTGAGTAGAAAAAGTTCTGCTTCAGCGATGACGCGTGGAGCTGAGTGCGGTAGTAGTCCTCCACGGTGCGCGGATGCAGAAACGGCGAGCCCAGCTTTCCCGTTGCAGCATATGCGGCCGCAGCGGAGGCGAATGGCGGGGAGAATGAGGAGAACGGCACCACCTCCTGCGGGCAGAGCGACACGAGCTCAATGTCGAGCACCTCAAAGATGCGATGAAATCCCAACCGTGCCGCCTGCCGACGCCGTGTCGCTACCAGCAGGTAATACCCCTTCGTGAAGCGAATGCATCCCAGCAGGGCCTTCGCCTGCAGCACGCGCGCATTCGCCTCCCCACGGACGCGAGCAATGAGGGCCTCAATATCATCACTCGTGTAGGCTGCGCAGTTGTCGCAAATAAGCGTGTCGCTGTTCGATTTGGCAAAGCTCAGTACGTGACGCTCCCGCTGTGCTGCATCGGTTCCAATAATGTAACAATGTGAAGGCATATCGCATAAAACAATTTTTTCGAGCGAGAAAGGACGCGCAAGACGCAATGAGGCGTCAGCCTCCTGACACTGATGACGCTTCATCTTCAGTTGCTGCTCGCCACAGCCATGTGGCACTGCCTGCGGCGCCCCCACTACCATCACCTACAAGGTCAACCAACGGCAAAGCAGCAGCAACAACAACAACAGCAAAAACAAAAAAAAAAAAGAAAGAAAGAAAGAGGAGCAGACACATACACACACACACAAACAAACAAACAAAAAAAAGCGTTGCCAGATGCGTCAATACACGCCAGCCTCACTGCGAGAGCAAGACCACATATTTGGAGAGAGTTTCATGGTCTTACAAGAGATGCGGCGCCAGGTAGGAGTTCCCCCCCGCTGCGACGATCAACGGCACGAGCAATGTAAGTGAGAGGCAATTGCTTCGTGCATCCCACACCTGGCGTCAGCAGCACGCCATTCGCGCTTTCCCACAGCTCCACACCCTCGGAAAGCGCCTTCCCCACGTCCAGATACAAGAGGACCTCCACGTTGCCCCGCATGCCGCTGATGACACCCTCACTTCTAGAAAGACCCTTGGCAAAATGGATGTGCTGCCGCCTCATGGTTGAAAGGTAGCCGCAAGCGCAGATGCGCTCCCAGGCATGATAATATGTGCCGTGAATCGCAACTGGTGCTTCGGTAGCGTTAGCGATGCGCCGCAAGTCCGGGTGGATGCCGTTGAGGCTATGACCCTGGTTGGCGCGAATGTACAGGCGGCCATTGTCATCACGGACCATCTTGAACCGTTGCTTGTCGCTCGAGTGAACCACCAGGGCAATGTGCGCCAGCGCCGTGTTACCGTCGTCGCAGAACGGCTTTTGGCGGAGCACATCATCGACACACACATACCCAGCACTAGATATTGAAATACCCATGCTGTCTGCCGCATGGCGCAGTATCCGTGTGAGTGCCTTTGAGTACACCTTTGTTTTCCCTTCTGAGAGCGCGGCGATACCGCCGCGGTTCCTCGTCTGCAGTAACGCCGGCAGCGGATCGTCACCCTCTACAACGTTAATAATGGGCCGCTCAGTCGACTCCTTCTTTTTACCCCCCTCCGCCTCTTCCAGCCCTTGAGGCGTGTGCTTCAGCTTCAGGTCCGGGCTTTGCGTGCGGCGTTCGTGCCCGAGAAGAGCTCCCACCACAGATTTCTCGTTGGACGGCGGTGACTGGGGGCAGTCCGCTTCAGGCACAAGTGAACTTGTCGGCAGGGGCAAATCCTGCAACGATCCGATCCAATGCATAAGCCCGCTGTGATCTGCCGTTGGCGCAATCACATGCCCATCCTGCATGAGCCTCTGGAGGATGGCCACAATATTACGACAGTCATCGATCCCAGAATGGTGCCGTCCCGTCATTCTGAGGTTCAGAGCAGCCATCATGTCTGGCAAGTCGCCAATGCGACGGCGTTCATTCCCCACTGTGGAGGCTGCAATGTCCTGCATGAGTCGCTTTATGTTGCACCACCGCCGAAATGTTGGTGGTACGCTAAGCATTCTGCCTTCCACCTTGGCTGTGGTCTGCAATTGACTGGGCAAGATAGTGCGCAGATCCCAGTCCCCGCACGTTACAAAGAGATAACTGCGCAGCGGTGGCGCCTCGCCATACCCGCCTCTTTGCAAGAATTCCATCGCACTCTCAAACACGGCAGGGAACGTCTGAGCCTTTTCAACGACAGTCTGCGTGATACCAGTTAGCTGCGTGCAAAACGCCGAGAGTTTGGGGTTCACAACGGGCCTTACGTAGCGCTGAAACTCTGCCAGGATGCTGCCGCTGCGTGATTCAACGATAACCATAGGAAACTCAATAATCTCCTGTTCGGGAATGCGCCAACCCTGCTCACATGTTGCCTCAAAATCCAACACCACATATGCATCAAAGGCAGGACTCAGTGGCTTCTGCTGCGTCGTGCCATGCCCACCCCAAGCCTCCCTTTTGCCGCGACGGCTCTGACGTGCCTGCATTAGGCTGGATGAGAGTTCTGCATCAAAGAAGGCCGACATGCTTTCATCAATGCGGCGCTTTCCCATACCACCACCACGTCCCCACCTCATTGCAAGCGTAAGTTATTTCAAGCGGCTAGACGGCATAGGACAGAACCGACAGAAAGATGAGCAAGAGAGGTGAGAAGGCCACCCCAATCACACGCCCCATGAAGAGTGGCAAGAGCGAAAAGTGTAGCGGTGATAAATGATGGTAGTGAGGCAGAAAAAGAGATGAGGAGTCGCGTTCGGCCAGGAGGTTTAAGATGAGAGGATATTACACCAAGAAGAGAAATCTAGTCGGCACTCGCTAAGTCACCAGGTCGCTCCTTATCGCCACCCAGCGTAGTGCTCCGCCAGCGTCCAGCTGCTGCGCCTCCGTATGGGCGCCGGTTGTGTCAACTCAGGGGGCACACACCGCCCCCCCGCAGTTGGTTGCCGTGAGGTTGTCTCACAACGGTGGGCCAAAAGTGTTGTGGAAGTGATTTTTGGCGTGATTTCAGCGTTATCGTCCGTACCCTTTTCTGTGGCACGTGAGGGGTAAGCCGCGCTGCGATTGCATCTGCCGTTGTACTGCTGCTCTTCTCCTTCTTCTTGTCCCTGTTGCTGCTGCTGCTGCTGCTGCTGGTCCTTCTGAATTGGCGCAGCATCGGTGGGAGGCGCGACAATGAGCATCCCTAGTTGTTTCCGTTCTTGAAGCGCATGCATCCGCCTCTTTTCATGTGCCAGCGCCTGCTCCAGCAGACGAATACGAGCGCTATTCTCGGCAAGCATTGCCTCATCATCATGAAGCGATTCAGTGCCCCCTTCACCGCCTTGTGTCACATCTTCCATATCATCCCGTTGCTCCTGCGGTGCCACCTGTGAGCTGACAGGCGGCTCTGTGCACTGCGACTGCCGATGACCACGCTTGTTCGCCACACGTTCCCGACACACGGACTCGCTGGGCCACTGAAAGATGTTGATGCTCCCCGGAAGCGCCGAGGCAGCGAAGATACGCTTCTGTGATGACGACGGGGGCCGCCTCTCTGGAAATCCGAACATCTCAACAAACCGTCCAAAATCCTTTCCCGGACCGCGTGCTCGGTGACGCCTAAAGCGCATATTCTCGCCATCATCCCCCTCAGGGGCGTCGCTGCCAAACACCACCTGCGAGCGGTGCTTCGCGTACCCGACAGTACGCAGGCCGCGCCGCGACTCAAAGTACCCGACAGGGTCAATGCGGCGCGCGCCGGTCTCCGCATCCTCCCACATCTAATCACTTACTCCCTTTTGCGTCCGACGCACTACACACACACACAAAAAAAAAAAAAGCTGGAGGTGGAGGTGCATGCAACGGCAAGAAGAAGCTGAAAAACAAACGCGCAAAAAAGAAGGGCTGTAGCAGCAGTAGCGACACGAAACAAAAGGCATGTGAGGGAAGAAGCAGGAGCTTCAAAAGGAAGGCAGGTGGAAACGCTCACCATCGCCATGACCGCCTCTCTTCCATTCCTCTTCCTCCTTCTGCTAATGTCTCAGCTTCGGCCTCGGCCTCGGCCTATTAAGTGCCAACTGACACACCTCGTGTGGCTCAACAGTGAACTCTTCGCCTGTTCGCGTAGAGCTGACCTTCACTGTCGAAGGCTCTGCTTCGGTGTTCCGATGCCGCGCCACAACCGTCACCAACTCACCACGCAATTTGCCTTGAACAAGAATGCCCTGATCGCCCACCTTGGGCACAACGGTTTCAAGCGCCTCACAACCCACAATGTCTACGAGCGAGTTCTCCACCTCACCCCCAGACGCAACGGCAGTTGGCTGCCACGGTGAAAGCCGTATTCGGTTTTCACAGCGTGACACGAACCGCACGACAAACTTCGCGCCGAACAGATCCCCAGCGGACTCTTCAATTACACGCACAACGAGCTGCGGTGTCACCCACCACGGCATCGATGTCGCCGCGGTGTTAGCAGTGTTACTATTTCCGTCAATGCTCTTGTCATGTGTAGTGTTGTCCTGGTCACCGCCGCCCTCGTCGTTATTCCTGTTGCTGCTGCTTCCGCCCGCGCTCGCCTCCGCTGGCAAGGATGATGGGGGTACAGCCGGGTCACAGGACGCGTAGACCGTTCGCACAGGGCGAGAGCTCGGATCTGCCTTCCACTGGCGAAATAGCTCCGCCTCGACAAAGCCAGCAGGGCGAACGGCATACATGTTCAGCTTCTGCCGCGTTCCGTCGAGGAAAATTGCCTCCAGCGAGTTCGCGGCAGGGTCTACGCGGCTCACCTCGAAAAGTCCCTGCATCATATCACATGTGAGCCGCCTACCGTACCTTCGCTCTTCTGCCGAGAGGTCGGCCTCCCTCACGAACTGCAACCCAGGAGTAGCGCTGCGGCATGGTCCCGTCGGCGTTGGTGCAGGGGTGCGAAGACACATGATGTCGCCCGGCCGCAGGTGACCCATGCTGGTCATTGGCCCAACTCTCGCCTCGGTGGTGGTGTCCATGAAGCCACCAACAGACAAGGGTACGTAATCCTCCACCAGACGCATTTTCTTCGCCACGGCCGGTGTAGACAACACATTTGACGACGACGACGACAATGATGATGGCGGTGGTGGCAAGGAAGACGACGAAGCTGAGGCAGCATGCATGCTTTGTAGCAGTCTCATCCCAACCCGACCACCACCACCACCACCACCACCTGTACGAGACAAGACTGGTCTGCCATCGTCGTCATCATCATCATCATCATCATAGCGCTCCTCATTCTGTTTGGAAAAAAGGCCGACCTGCTGCTGTTGGCCCTCTGGAATGCGCCTCTTTTTCCCCACGGGCGGTGCGTCTGCGCCCTGGTCGAAGAATGAGGACATGACTCTTTTATTTCCCTTTCACACCCTTCGGACGCTCCATCAACTGCTCCCTCGCCCTCCGTCCTTTTATTTTTCGGCGTTCTACTGCACTTGGTTACACTGCTGGACAAAAAAAAAAAAAAAGGCAGCAGCTCATTGCAAGCAAGCAAGCAAACAAACCCCAAGAGTGATGGAGTGCGAGAGAGAAGGAGAGGCAATCCGCGTGGTGCAGTTCTTCCAGCTAGCGCCCAACCGCCCTTTTGGTTGCAGTTGCGGAAAATACAAAAACAAATATATATATATATATATATATAATGTAGAACCTTGTCGCATTCCGTGCAGTTTCCCTTTGTTTTTCTTTTTCTTCACCGCCACTGCAGACGGCGCAAGACGCTCTATACACACATGCGCAAGTGTATGGGTCTTGTCACTCCCGCGCTCGTTTAGGTACGCGATCTCCACGCAGAACGAAGCGCCGTGCCCCAAAAGATGTTCCGCCACCACCGCCACCACGTCGCATGCCGTGATACTGCCGGGCCCCATTGTGCGCAGGGGTGTAGGCGATCTGGACGTAGCGCTTTGTCTCGGGGTCGACCTCCTTAAGTGCGTTTTGGTTGAGGTCTCTGTTTCGGCGGTACATAGCGTGACGCCGTTCCCTAAGCCGCTGCGCCTCCTCGGTAGGGCTATTGCGCGTATGCGGACCAGCCCTGCCCTCGTTCACCCCAAGTGCAACATGCGCCCTGACTCCTCGACTAGAACCGTTGTTGACAAAATGCGGAGTGTGGTAATAGGGAGCGGCGTGTCGGCGCGATAATCCCGCCTCATGCGGCATCGCGTTCATCCTCATCCATCCTCTCCCTCTCCCTCTCCCCCTCATCCGCCCGATTGAGATGGTTGCTGCCGCCCTCGTCCTCCCTCTATTTGACGCTTCAGACGGGTCGGGTTGTGGCGGCACTGTGGCGAGCTCCTGCTGCCTCAAAATGGCCCCAACGCGGGCGTCGCGCTCCATCTCATAGACCGTCTTGCCTGGGCGCTGAGTCGCTCCCGCTGCGCTTGCATTTGACGGTCCCACGTACGCGAACATGTTGTCATCCACATCATCATCGTTAGTGTCGGTGTGGTTTTCCATCAGGGTTCTCCCGTCCAAGTTCGAAGCGAAACCAAACGTAAAACCAACAACGAAAGCAGAAGAACAAAAGAACACTGATTGAACGCATGGAGAAATGAATGAACGAATGGAGGTGCGTCAGGCAACACCCCACACATCCCCGCGAAACCCCCCACCCCCCAAATAATAAAAAAATTAAATAAATACAAAATGACATCTCCGGAAGCGTCATTTGTCATTTCCACCTTCCGCAAGAAGCAGCAGCAACCACACAAAAGGAACGAGTCGCCGGCACACATCGCTCTCCCCACGAGATTGTAACGCCCACGCCTCCTCCGCCTCCTCCGCGTAGTGGCCGGCAGTGCAGCGGGGTGCGTAACAAAAAAATTTTTTTTTTTGTGTTTTCGTTTCCAAAATGTTCTCAACACACATATAAATAAATATAAATATATGTTTGCCTTTGTTTCTTCCATCCCCACTCGCTGCAGTTCTTGTCAATTTCTTTGCGTTTGTGTGCGTTTTTTTCGTTGCGATTTCTTCCGTTTTTTTTTTTTTTGTTTTCTTCTTCTTCCTCTTCTTTTCTGCGCGCAGCGTGTGCGTGTACGTCCCTGTGCTTCTCACTCTCGCTTTTCACATATATACACACACAAATATATTTATATGCGCCTTACAAGTAAATAAATATACAAATGTTTATATATTTATTTACAACTGTTTCGGCGGCGGCGTCGTCGTCGGGGTGGCGCGCGTTTTGTTCGTCTCCGCCGCCCCACCAGTGGAGAACTTGTGGCAAATACATGACGATATGGCCTCAGAGCCCCTCTCAGCCATTTGCAGCAGGTCATCGAGTGGGGAGACGACTGCATGTGCACGCAGATCACAATAATAATAAGAATAAAGCAGGCACACGGAGAAAAAAAAAAAAAAGAAAAACACCACCCCGCACAAACACACACACACACAGAGAGAGAGAGAGGCGAGCACACGAAAAGAAAAACAACAAAACAAAAAAGACGCCACTCACCCGCGCAGACAACAACGAGAAAGAAATATCAACTCCGCGCATATAAAACCGACTGCAGGACCAAAGGGCGAAGAGAAGTGATGTGAGGGAGACGTGATTTGTGCGCCTTCCCCCCCCACTCGGATATAACACGCCGACGACTTGACTCAAAATGGACTACTCGAATTTCTTTGAAAGATAGTAGTCCGGTTCCAAATACTTCGCCTCCCACATGGATTTATGCACCAGCTTGATGAGATCCGGCCTGTTGCCCGGCAGCTCCTTTTTCGTTAAGCCCATTCGCTGCAGCTCCTCAATGACGGCCACTGCCACTTGCTTCGACACCTCGCGGACACTGCTGATGGGTGGGTAGAGTTTCCCCTCTGCCTCAACGGTTTGCGGATCAACCATGGAACTGAGTGCCTCCGCCGCCACATTAAGCACCTCCTGCGGGATGTACGGAGGCTGTGCGATGGAGCATCCCAATCCGACGCCAGGGAATATGTAGAGATTGTTTCCCTGCGCGGGATGCAGCACCTTGCCATTTATGATGCTCGGAGGAAACGGACTACCGGATGCCACAATGGCCGTGCCGTTGGTCCACCTATACGCGTCATCTGGAATCACCTCCGCCTTGCTTGAAGGGTTCGACAATGGGAACAATACAGGGCGTTCGCAGTAAGAAGACATGAATTTGACAATCTCCTCCGTGAAGACGCCGCCCATGGCGCCAAGCCCAATCAGCGCGGTTGGCTTGACAAACCGCACAACATCTGCCAATGTGCGGAGCGATTCATTCTGTTCGGGGGCAATATCAGCACGGGCCCACGGCACCTTGTGCGCCGCAAGCTTGTCGCCACGTGTATTCGTGACCAGACCCTTGGAATCCACCAAGTAGACACTTTGCCGTATCCTTTCCATCTGAACGTTGAACTTTTTAGAGACAAGTGAAGCAATACAGCTCGCCACACCAGTCGCGGCAGAGCCAGCACCGAAAAACACCACACGCTGATCCCTTGCTGCCACGTGGCTCGCCTTCACCGCGTTGAGAAAGCCAGCTGCAATCACCGCCCCTGTGCCCTGAATGTCGTCATTAAAGCAGCGGTACTTGTTCTGGTAACGCTCCAGCATGTCGAAGCAGTGATTGTTGCTGAAATCCTCAAACTGAATGACAGCATTGGGCCATTCTTCCCGCGCAGACTCCATGAATTCATCCAGAAGAGCATAGAACTCCCCATCAGTAGCACGTTTCTCCCGTATGCCAAGATAACTCTTGTCCATCAAGTAACTTTCTGTGTTGGTGCCGACGTCGAGCATCACAGGCACGACATTCTGCGGATTCACGCCTGCACCTGCAACATAGAGGGAGCTCTTGCCAATGCTGATGCCCATGCCATTTGCGCCAAGGTCACCCAAACCCAAAATACGTGAGCCGTCTGTGATGACGATGATATCAATATTTGGCTTGCGAAGGTTCTTCAAACTTTGACGCACCTTCCCACGTTCCTGGATGCTCAAGTACAGACCGTGATCCTTCTGATAGATGGCGCCATAACCCTCGCACACCTCCCCAACAGTGGGTGTGTAGATGATTGGCAGCGTCTCCGTCAAGTGCTCCTGAATAACTCTGTAGTAAAGGGTGACGTTCATATCCAGCAGTCCACGGAGCAACTGATACTTGTTGATGGGGTGGCTGAGACGTTTAAACTGCTCCCAGCACCTCTCCACCTGATCCTCAATTGTTTCTTCCGCAGCAGGCAAGATGCCAACAACGCCAAGGTGCTCACGCTCGGCCCTTGTGAAGGCGGTGGCCTTGTTGGTGAAACGATTGCGAAGGAAATCCACGCCACGGGCGGGCCGTGAGGTGAAGCACGTCAGAGATCGTGCAAACATGGCCCGTGTGGTTCTTCTGCCTTTACTTCTTTTCTGTTTTTTTTTTTTTTCTTCTCAAAGAAAAATCCTCCCTTTTTCTTTTTTTGTTGTTGTTGTTGTCTGTTATTTTTGAATATTATTATGATTCTTTTTTTTTTTGTTCTTGCCTTTTGTTTGCGGTGCTAATAATATGATATGTGGGGGCGTTGATGTACACGTCAACGGCTGGCAACCGAGAAGCAATTCTTGCTCTACACGAAAGCCGGGCAGCGGGAGAGAGAGAGTGTGTGTGTGTGTGCAGAAAGGGGAATGCAAAGAGATGTACACATATTTTTTGTGGTGTGGTGGGAGCCGAGAGGCAAAACAACGCAGTAAGCCGGCACAACACATCTGCCGCCGCCCGCCACTTCTTTTACTTCTTCATCGTCCACATCATCATCCACACCCGCCGCACCACCCCGTTCCTCAGTTCGATTTCAATCGGAGCGTCTTTCCTGTCGGTGTCATTTCCCTCCACTGCCAGACTCCTCCCAATGCTCTTCTTGATTGTGCGGTTGTTTTTCATGCAACAGTATATTCGCACTGGATGCAGCAGATGCCCTTCCCGCCCACCCCCGCCACGAAACAAACAAGCACCCACACATGTACAATAGATCACTGTCTGGCTGCTTCTCTCTTCGCTCCCGCACACGCCCACAGATGCAGAGACTGTGAGGAGTTGGAGAACAGATCCGACCGAAGCAACAACAACAACAACAACAACAACAAAAAACACCACTCCTCTCATTTGTGTGTCGCCTACACACACACACACACATATATGTATGTATATATATATATATATATATTTGCAAGGCGTGTGCATGTGGTCGTAAATGTCATCCCTCTTATTTACCACCTTTTTTTTTTTCTTTTTCAAAAGAAGCAAAAACAAAACCAAATGAAAGGGGG
>JASANX010000960.1:0-45775 GCA_030849745.1 Trypanosoma scelopori | reverse complement strand
ATTATAAAAAAAAAAAAAAAAATTAAAAAACCCCCCCCCCCCCCCCCAAATAAAAAAAAAAACAACAAAAACAATTTTGCTCCAGTGAGTCTCCGTTTCATCGCCTCCCACCACCATCACCACCAGAATATTGTTCAATGGAATTATTCAAGGCAAAAACAACAAAAAAGGAAGTAACCTCCCCCACGTGCGAGGAGCCACTCCTTGACTTTTCCATCTGTTTACAATGCACTTGTGTCGAACACCGGGTACACCGGCTTCCACATGGACCTCTTCACGGCGGCAAGCAACTCGTTTCGGGTGTGTGGCAGTGTCGTGTTACAGTGAATCTTCAGCCGCTGAGCCTCCAAAATCACGTCGGTTGCGATGTTGGCGGATATGTTGTGAATATCGCCAAGCGGTGGGTATAAAGAGCCTGCCTCAAGATCGGCTTCTGTGACGAGGGCGTTGAGGCACTGGGATGCGGTGATGAGAAGGTCGTCAGGGATATGTGTTGGCGCCGCTAGCGAGCAGCCAAGGCCGATGCCGGGAAAGACATAGAGATTGTTACCCTGCGATGGTTTGCACGTCTTGCCATTTATGTTCGATGCCGGAAACGGACTGCCCGATGCGATGATCGCCGCCCCGTTGGTCCACTTGTACGCATCCTCTGGAATCACCTCCGCCTTGCTCGTCGGGTTTGAGAGCGGGAAGATGATGGGACGTGCGGTGTTCTGCAACACGAGCTTTACAATCTCCTCCGTGAAGACGGGACCAGCACCGCCAAGGCCAAGAAGAGTTGTGGGCTTGGCAAACCTCACAACCTCCTCCAACGTGGTCAGTCTGGCAGAATCCTCCGCAGACACGTCGGTGCGGGCGAGCAGCACCTTGTGCGCCGCAAGCTTGTCGCCACGTGTATTCGTGACCAGGCCCTTGGTGTCGACAAGGTAGAACGTCTTGAGAACATCATTGACGGGAATGTTGTAGATGCGGGCGGTAAGATCTGCGATGTTGCGCGCAACCCCAACGGCAGCGGATCCGGCTCCAAAGACCACGATGCGGTGCTTTAGTGGTTCAACTCCTGAGAGCTTCACCGCGTTGAGAAAGCCAGCTGCAATCACCGCCCCTGTGCCCTGAATGTCGTCATTAAAGCAGCGGTACTTGTTCTGGTAACGCTCCAGCATGTCGAAGCAGTGATTGTTGCTGAAATCCTCAAACTGAATGACAGCATTGGGCCATTCTTCCCGCGCAGACTCCATGAATTCATCCAGAAGAGCATAGAACTCCCCATCAGTAGCACGTTTCTCCCGTATGCCAAGATAACTCTTGTCCATCAAGTAACTTTCTGTGTTGGTGCCGACGTCGAGCATCACAGGCACGACATTCTGCGGATTCACGCCTGCACCTGCAACATAGAGGGAGCTCTTGCCAATGCTGATGCCCATGCCATTTGCGCCAAGGTCACCCAAACCCAAAATACGTGAGCCGTCCGTGATGACGACGACGTTCACCTGCTGGTAGGCTGCATAGCGCATAATGGTGCGGAACATGCCCTTGTACAGACGGTTGAAGTAAAGACCGCGCTCTCGGAGGAAGAGTTGGCTGTAATTCTGGCACGCCTCGCCGACAGTTGGGGTGTAGATGATGGGAAGCGTCTCCTCAAGATGGGCAAGGATGGTTGCGTAGTACAATGTGGTATTTGTGGAATGAAGTGCAGCGAGGTGTTGGTAGCGGTTAATCGCCTTGTCGTAGCGCATCAGCTGCTCAAACACACGCCTAACCTGCTCTTCCAGCGTCTCGACGGTGGGCGGCAGCTGACCCAAAATGCGTAGCTGCATCCGCTGCTCCAGCGTGAAGGCGGTGCCACGATTAGCGTAGCGGTCTGACAAGATGAGGTTCCGCTGCATAATTTGCACTGCGTCGAGATCGATAGACACGTTTCACACACACGACTGATTGATCAGCTTTGCGGGTGTAATAAATGATATCACTTGTTCCTGTTTTTTTGTTTTTTTTTTTAAATTTCCCTGCTGGCTGCGAAACACACAAGAAGAAATATATAAATATAAATATATCAAATTCTCTCAGTGTATGTGCTGTTGTCTTTATTTCACTTTCGTTTCTTCCCCTTTGGCTGGGTCTGTTGCATGCGTGTCATTTTGTTCCCACAGTCCGCGTGACGCCCAAGTGCCGCCGCCGCCGCCGCCGCAGCAGCAGCAGAATAAGAATAAGCAGAAGAAGGGGATCAAAAGAGCCGCAAGAGGAAAGAAACCGAAAACCAACAAATATCCACCCGCCACCGCCACCACCACCACCGGACACAACAAGAACCATAACAAACAAACAGAAAGAAGCAGATGAACCAACGATGGGAAATCCACACGGCGCATCATGTTTCCGTTTCTTCACTTTCGCGGCCACTCACGAGGCCAAAGTGGGGCAACGCCATCCCCCTCTTCCCGCTCTTTCACCTCCTCTTCAGTCGTCGTCCTCGTCGTCCTCGTCTTCCTCTTCGTCATCATGCACCTCGATCTCAAGGTCAGAATCCCCCTCTGCCTGCTCTGTCTGACTCGCGCAGATAATCGCTTCTTCATCTCCAACAAACGGCCGCTCCACCTGCACTCTCACCGACTCTTCAGCGTCCCGACGAGCAGCGGGGGAGTTTTTGTCGCCTTTTGTAGCGGTCGTGTCGCGCTCGTCGGCGAAGATGAAGCTGCAGAGCTCGGGTGCTGCAGTGGCTATCGCTCGCACCACCTTGTCTAGCGGAAACGTCGCGCAGCGTGAAAAGTGGCGCCATCCCTTCAATTCGTCCATGCGGGGTCCACTTTTTTTTTCGCCAACACGACGGAACTTCATTGGGGCTTTGCATTCCTCTGCCTTAGCCGAGCCCCTTCCGGCCTTCGCCGTCATCAATTCCCCCATCGCCTCGCAGTTCGTGCAGTGCAAAAGATCATGCGTGTCGGAAATGGTGTCACTGCGGAAACGGAACAGCGACCGGAGCTCCTCTAGCGAGAAGTGCTGCTTGGAGTCGCTCTGCATATCCACGACATTCGCAGAGAGGCCCTGTTTGCTCACCTGCCGTTGGTATATCTTTTCCTCGATCGAGCCAGTGCTCAACAGACGGTAAATAAAGACGCGCTTCTTCTGCCCGTCGCGCCACACACGACCCATGGCTTGAGCGTCGTTTGCGGGATTCCAATCGGGGTCAAAGAGAATAAGTCGATTCGCGCCAATAAGGTTCAGCCCAACACCGCCTGCCTTGGAGGACAGTAGAAAGACAATCTCCTGCGATCCCGCAACATTAAAACGGTCCACCACATCCTGCCGCTTCTTTATTGGCATACTTCCGTCCAACTGAAAGAAGCTAATACGCTTAGATTTGCACATGGCAGCAATGACATCGAGTGTCTGTGTAAAGTTAGAGACAATAACAAGTTTATCGCGGTCTCCATTGTTGCGCAATTCATCCAACATGAGGGAGACAAAGTGCATCTTACTCCCAGCCGCTTCAGAGAGCGTTCCACTTTTATAGCCCTTGGGCAGCAGAGATTTGGGTATGCCGCGGCCAGCAGTATCCTCCTTGTTGGAGTTCACAACTGCCTCGTGAAACAGGTCCATGTGATTACAGAGTTTGCGCAACGCAGAAATCAGCACGAGCGGGGTGCAGCGTGAGTCCTCCTCAACAAGGTGTGAGAGTCGCTCATACGCCGCACGTTGCATACTCCCAAGTCGCACAAAGACGGTCAGATCCACCTTGGGTGGGAGGTAAGACTCATTAATGGACTGCGTGCGGCGGAGAATAAAACGCTGCGTCAGGTTTGACAGGTAGTGTGCGCGGTCTGCACCGAGTGAACGAAGATGCTCTGGGCAATCG
This sequence comes from Trypanosoma scelopori, assembly GCA_030849745.1. Lineage (NCBI taxonomy): Eukaryota > Euglenozoa > Kinetoplastea > Trypanosomatida > Trypanosomatidae > Trypanosoma > Trypanosoma scelopori. The sequence continues at coordinate 41,922 of JASANX010000960.1, read as the reverse complement.
GGATCGCGTCCCTGCATCACCGGCTCTTCGAAGACGCGTGCAAACACGTCGCGGCTACCCAAGATGCCGGGATTGACAAAACCCACCATGGCGTGAAACTCCGAGAGATCGTTTTGGATGGGTGTCCCGCTGAGAATAATGCGATTCCGAGTTGGAAGCAAGTCAACAGCTTTGGTTGTCTTCACCTCTGCATTCTTGAGGCGGTGGCCCTCGTCGCACACAACCAACTCCACAGACCTCAACGTTGAGATGCGAGCAATGTACTTGCGCAGCTGGTCGTAGGAGATGACCAAGACGTCCCCTTCACCATCGAACCGAGAGATAATACGGTCACCTTTCGGCGTAGACTCAGAGATGGAGAAGTATTTCACAGCACCTTCGCCCAACCACTTGTCGAACTCATTGCACCAGTTCTTGACGAGTGAAGATGGCGTAACAATAAGACATTTTCTGGCTGTAGGTACACCATGCTTCCCTTGCCTAATACATGTATACACGGTGGCGACAGTCTGGATGGTTTTTCCAAGCCCCATCTCATCCGCGAGGATGGCGCCATGGTAGCCAGGCATTCGGTCACCCGTGATGCAGTCAAACAGAAACTTGACACCAATCCGCTGGTGAGGCCGCAACTTATCGCCGATGACGGGGTCAACAACAACAGATACCTGAGGACGGCCGTTTGCATCTCGCTTGTACTCAGCACGAAAGAGCGTCACGGACCCCTCGCGGTCAGGGTCGTGCAGAGGTCGCAACTCGGCTCTAACGCCTCCCGGCCCCGTCTTTAGCCGACCTGCAAGAGGAACAGTAAAGCCACACTGACCATCAAGCGGGCGCCTGCGAAACACGGGCTCCGCAAACGCCGTACCAGAGAGTTTCTGACCAAATGACATCTTTGGTTTAATTCTGTGTGAACCTGCAGCAGCTGCCGCCTCAGCTTTCGCCTTCTGTTTTTCTTCCTTCTTGCGTAGCTTGTGTTCTGAGCTGAGAAAAAATTCGCCGCTGCGGAAGGAATCCTCTTTTAGCGCGGTGATGAGCAGAACCATTTTGGTTCCTACTTTGAGGGTCATCCCGGCCCTGGCGTTCTGAACTTCTTCCTCCTTTATGGGGTAGCCGGGGTCTGGGCGGTTGCCGTACTGCCGTCCAGCGCGATCGTACATCATCACGCCCAGCTTATCTGTATGGATAACAACGATACCAGTAGATTCGTGACGAGTGGCTGCGTCGGTCTCCGCCTGAAAGTAAATGCAGCCATGCGGGCTCACCGCGTACCGTGATACTACTTCGTTCTTTTCTTCTTCTTCTTCCCCATCGCCCGCCGCATCTTCCACCGCGGGGTTGTTTTGACAGACCTGCTGCTGTGCAGCGGAGGCTTCCAGGCGAAAGGTGCTTCCGGCGCCTCCCGCAGCCCCATTCTCAACCTCTTCACCACCACCACCGCCGCCGCCGCCGCCGCCGCCGCCGCCTTCCCCAAGTTTAACCTCTCCGCCGTGGGTTGCTGGTTTTCCACGCTCCGGTTGGTGGTACTCAATTTTCGCTCGACGGGCGAGGCGAGCAGAAGTGATATCATCCTGAGAGACTCCCTTGCTTTCTGGGTAGAGCACCGAGCGTGCTCTTGGCTGTGACTGCGGAAAAGATAGTGGTGCCCCGGGAGAGGCCGAGGCGTCATTTGCGGCACTCCATGAGCGGCGGATGCCTGTTGGGAATCCGCTGGAGCCCCCAGAGCGACGAAGAAAAGGCATTTACCAAGTCCTACCGCAGCAACAACAAGAACGAAAACAAGAAGAAGAGAAAACAGACGAAATGGAGTCGAACAAATGCGAGCACCCACCAACAGGTTACATCTTTGTCCCACGATGAAAATCCAAACCGTCAGGAGAAATGAAAACGATCCACTTGGAAGACGCCAGACCATCTTCCACCTCTTCTCGTGATGTATGTGCATGTATGCATATGTCTCTCTCTCTCTCTCTGTGTGTGTGTGTGTGAAGCAACGCAAATACACGTTCACGTGATGAGAACAATAAAAATAATAATAATAAAAAAAAAAGAGGGATGAGCAGAGCGAGTGGGAAATTGAGTGCGCGCAATTCATCACTCGCTCTTCCTTCCCCATTGCGGCTGAGAATACATGCAGTCCCACTGCTCTACCGTCGCTCCGGTGCCTGCTGCGGGCCTCATGCCGCCCACAGAGTTCACAACCTGCGGGGCAGGAGCAGCAGGCAGAGAGTTGTCCATTCGTCTCACTCGCTCATGAATTCGATCAAAGATGCCACGGCAGCCTGAAATAAGATGACGGCCTTGAAGATTTCCAAAGGCCACCAAAGCGTGGCGCAGCACCTGCGGTCCGCCGTAACTATCGGGGACCTCCATCCCCCGTTGTACCACTGGCGCTGGCTTCAACGCCTCGCCGCCCACCGCCTCCATAGCAATAGGCGCAATGTGTATCTCGTGACGTTGGAACACCGCACCAGAAAGCAGTTCCGCTATCTCAACGCTGCGCCTCTCTTCAAACTCAACCACCGCACTATACCCTCCTAAGCTGCTCCTGTCTGCACTCAGAACAACGGAAATAATCTTCCCACAGTACATCATAAACTCCTCCACCTCCCTCGTCGTGGCGCTGGCAGTTAAACCATTCATCTTGACGCATGTGCCTGCAGGCATCACGTGGGAGATGCAGGAGTGCAAAAACTTTTTTTTTTTGCTGTTGCTGTTGTTGTTGTTGTTGTTGTTCTCTCCACTTTTACTCCTCCTTGCACCTCACCGTGTGCGCCTCTCTATTATTGTTTCCCACCCGCGCCAAGGAGGTGGTGCTTCTTCAGGTTTCATGATGATTGAGGGGTGCAGCAACGTGGAGAGGAGGCCAAATCAGAGGCGGGGTTTGAGAGGCTCCGCGCGAGGGTCACCACCCGCAAGATGTGTTCCAAACCCCCTCCTTCCATTCGTTTGTGGTAAACTGCCGTGGGGTTATGGCGACCCCACTACCACCGGAAGGTCGTCTTCGGCGGGTAGAGAAATGGCAATAATAATGGTAATAATAATAAGAGAGAGAGAGAGGGTAAAAGTGCGAGAAGTTATGGGTGGGGGGATCACTGCACCTCGTCGTCCGCAGCATCGACGCCAGTCTTCTTTTTCTGCCTCGCCACTGCCTTCACCACTTCCTTCCTGCGGCGCAGCAGGTTGACTAGTGTCCTCACACACGCTTCCAACTCGCAGCGCTCCTTTCCCGTCTTGGATGGAAGCGCTTCCAGTGCCTTCCGCAGAACGTCGTTCTTCTTGGCAAAGTCGTACTGGGCGAGGCGATAGCTCACGTCCTCAAATCGCCGTGCTGACTCCTTCCGTTCCCGTTCCCACTCCCGTCTCTGCTCCTGCAGCCGCTGGATCTCCGCACGCGCCTGCTGCAGGTCGTCTTTCAGCTCCTCCACCGTTCTCGAGAGCTCACGGCAGCGCATCTCTAGAATCTCTATCTCCTCATCTTTTAGCGCGGGGTCCACGAGGGCCGCCGCGGCGCTCTGTTCCGCAGCCTCGGGGCTTGGCAACGATGCGATGATTTCCACCCCGCGCACCACCGCCTCCTCTGTGAGCCCAACCTCTGTCTCCGTTTTCAAAAAATGGCCCCGCATGCGCTCATCAACGTCAAGCTGCATGTCGTCAATCGCCAACCACCGCCCGCCAACCGCCTCGGGGTAATCTCGCATGTGGGTGTGAATCCACCGCTTGATTTCATCCACACGGTCACGAACAAGCCGTTGCTCTGACGGGTCGTCTGCGTAGTACGTCACCATTGTCACCTTTGGGGTGCCGTTTGGTGTGCCGCCAACAACGGGAGCCACGGCGTCGCCAGCGACCATCTTGATGAATTGATTCAGCCGTTGCACCTGCTCCGGAAAGTTCCGCCAAGTGGAAGAGAGGATGAGGCTTACCTTTTCGGCTCCACCACACGCCTTGACAATCTGCTGCAGATGCTGTACGCTCTCCCTGGAGAGGTCGCCACCTCCAAAAGTGAAGCGAGGAACCGGAAGGAGCACGCCGTCCACATCCAGAAATATAACGACGCGGTCGAAGCGTGACATGTGTCCCATTCTTTATTCCACACACGAGAGACAAATGATAACGATTTGAAGCAGCAACCATATATAACAACAACAGTGCGAAAACCCAAGGCACCAGCAGCAGATGACCGGAAGAGAGAAGAGACGGCAGGAAATAAATGAAGCGCACAGGGAGGACCACGAAAAAAATAATAATAAAAAGGAAACGCCAGCAGCAGCAGCAGCAGCAACAACAGCAAAAGAAAAAAAAAAAAGGCGTGGCACTTGGCGCCCTTATCAGAAACTAGCCATAACATCAACGGTAGCAACAGCGAGAACTCCCCCGCCCCACTCCCGTCGGTGCAGGAAACCAGAAAAAAAAAAGAAGTCTTCTCTATGAGTGGGATTTCGCCCAATTCAAAAAAAAAAAAAAAAAGAAGAGGAGGTTTTCACTGGGTGGGAGTGATGATCGTGATGATATTTCTGAGAATTTCTTCCCACCCCCCCCCCCCCGCTTTTTTTTTTTATCATCATTCCTGCTGCTGCTGCTGCTGAAGTCACCACGTGGATGGCACGGGTGGGTGGAGAAACATGACGAAAAAAAAAAAAAACACAAAAATTCCGGTGCCGATCCATCATATCTAACGCAAGAACAAAGTGGTGGGCACGTGAACAACAACGGCAGAAGAGAGAGAAAGAGAGAGACATGAGTAATGGCAGTGAAGAAGAGGAGGAGGTCAGCAGAGAAGAGACGGCGCCATTCCCGCAACCCCACCCCGGCAGCCCAAACACTACCCATCCATCCATCCACCCATCCCCTTCAAACAAACGAACAAACAGGAGGAGTAGATGCGTCTAACGTTGAATATATATATATATATATATGCAGGGGGAAAAGCACAAGACGAATGGTGACGTGTTTGCCTCCCAAGCGGACTGTGAACCAGCAGGCGGTAGCGGAGGGAGGAGGCGAGAATTAAAACAAAACAAAACAAAAAAAAGAGAACATCTCTATCGAGTTCTTTTGACCCCATCACCTCCGCTTCGCTTTGCTGCTTCCTCTACACCGCCCCCCCCTCCCCCCCCTCCCCCTCAAAAAAAAAGGAAAAAAACACTCATCGAGGCGGAAGGTTCATTATGTCCATCAGATCCTCCCCCGTCGGCAACTTTTTTGGCGTGCGTGGGCGCATGATTGGCCGAACCACCTGGTGCGCGGTAAATCTCCTGGGTGTCGACGGACGCTTCACCGACAGCTGAGGGGCGACATCCGCCGCACCTTCTCGTCTGCTCTCGCCACATTGCCCAAGCCGCACTCTATTGCTGCCGTCGTGGATCCTTCTACCCCCACCCAAAGCATAGGAGGTGCGGCGGCCGTCTCTATTCCCAGAGTGCATCGCCACAGCTCCTGTTTGCTGTGGAAGCGGGAAGAGTCTCGCATGCTGCCTGGAGACAATGGTGGGTGCGGGGACGCAGCGCCTGCGTCTATACAGCCATTTGGAGGTTACGCAGAACAACTCAATCATGCTTCTGATCCCAAGGTCGCGCCTGCAGCATATTAGAAGTCGTCCGTAGAACTCCAGCATCTTCACTGCTGGAATGGCCACCATATGCACGTACATGGTCGTGAAGGCCATGCCCAGCAAGTGTGCCTTGTACACTTTGAACTGCTCCTCGTAGTAAATGAAGAGGAACTCCTCAAACACGCGGTATGGATGATCGGTGTGGGAAAAGACACTGGCGGAGGAAAGAAAGTCCACATAAGAGGGATTCCCTTGGCCAAATATCATCTCCTCTACATCCCTTGCATGCGGCTCTGCATTGCCTTCGCCAAACACACTCACCCGAGAGTTCATCTGTGCAAGCGTCCACCAATTCACCCGCAGCTCCGTTGCGACTGTGGAAGGTGATGCGAGAGAAGAAATCAGGGAAAGGTTATCCACGTGTATGAGAACCTCTTCCCCATGAACCACATGTGCGCCATTGACATCCACAATGCACTCGCAGCACGATAGCTCCCTCACTTCAGGGGGATTATGCGAGTCGCACATCATATCTTTGGTTTGCCCATGGGGCATTAGGGAATTTCCAGATGCCTCACTGCAGTGATCCTCCCCGTCAATTTCCCCTCCTTCCATCACTGCATCCGAAGTCTTATTCAAGATAGCGGAAGAGGACATCGATTCGCGCGCGAGTGGCCCTGCAATGGGGGTTGGTGGGTGTTCCAGGAATGCTTGCAGAGCCACAGGAGGTGGGCGTTTCACGGAGATTTGGGCCGGTTTTGCAGCGGCGTCACCACCACCGCCGCTGCTGTTCATGCAGCAGAAATCCGCTGCCATAGAGCACTGCTGTTCCGTGGGTGGCAATGCATCCACAGACGAAAGACTTGGCTTGGTAGATGTACTACAGCCATGCTGCCGCACAAATCGTTGCCCCGTTGAATTTTGCTCGCTGACACTGCCAAGACTGTCAGTGGGATGCGACGACGACGACGACGACGACGGACGTGGGGGTGGAGGCGGAAATGGTACAGGTGCAGTAGAGGCGGGGGCAGAGTCACACACACTTGACCGGCGGAACAGCGGCGGGTTCTGTTTTCGATTCTTCTTGTCCGGTGTCAACGGCAATATATTGAGGGTTTTGAGAAAGAAGTAGTTTTGGAGGAACTTCCGCGGCCCATCACCCGCGTCTGGCGTGCTCACCTGCACGCTCGACATGACAACCTGCTGGTCGTTTGTGGCCTTGTCGCCTCTGCCGTTGATGTCTGTTGTGTAATGACCGTCCGCTGCTGCTGCTGCGCCCCCAGCGCTGGAAGGATGCCGACCTTGCAGCAACTGCGCGGTGCTTGATTTGCCCACACCGTGCCCAAGTGGCATGTTCGCGTGCCTTGTCGTTGCGCTGGGACATGCGTGAACAGACGGCTCGCAGGGAAATCCGGGCTGCACCGCACCACCATCACCGCCACCAGCATCAGCATCAACGTTTGTGATATTTGCGAACGGCACGCGGCGTCTCGAATCAGCCATGGCACCAAGAGTGTGTGCCCCCACCAGTGACATTGCACGTCTGCAGCAATGAGCACTAGACTCTAAAACTCTATGCGCCAATGATTGACTGCCAGGAACTACAGTGTGTCGTGAAGCGGAAATAATGCGATGAGTGGCATGAAAAACAGGGCAAAAACATACACACACACAAAAAAAAAAAAGCAAGTCGTTGAGACACAAACTCCACCGGAGACGAAAACACACACACACATTCCTCTCCTCCGAGTGCAGTGGCAATGAAGGAGTGGCATATATATATGTGCCTGTGTCGTTGTGTGTGTTGCTGGCACAGAAAGTGTGTACAAGCAGCTCATGTACGGCACAGCAGCAGCAGCAACGATCACGTTCCCCCGACTATCGTACACTACGTTCTTCGTACCTCCATTAGTTCAAAGCGCATATGCACGATTCACTTGAAATTCTGCATTTGCTTCATCATGCCTTGAAGCCCTCCAATGCCGCCAAGCTGCCGAAGCATGGCTGGATTGAGTGCCTTTGCCAACTGCGTCATCTGCTGTTGGCTGACGCGTCCCGAAAGCATGCTACCGGGATCCTGCGTCATCGCCTTAAAATTCACCTTCCCCATCTTCTTCACTACCTCCTCAAACTTGGAGTAGCTATTAATCAGGTTGTGCACCTCGAGAATCGAGTGTCCGCTGCCGCGTGCTATGCGGTGGATGCGGGAGGGGGTCATCATCTTCTTTACGCGAGAATCATCTAGCTCCGCCGCCGTCATGCTGTCCAGAATGTGAATGAATGTTTTCAACGTCACATCGCCAAGTTCGCCGGCTACGCCGCTGAGAGCAGACATGCCCGGAAGCATATCCATGATTTTGCTCACAGATCCCATCTTTAGCACATTCTGCAGGTGTTCGTACATGTCCCTCATGGTGAACTGGCCATCCTGAAACCGTTTGTACAACTCGCTATCGGCGTTGATATTCGCATCCTTCATCGAGTCCATTAACGCCCGCATGTCACCCATGCCCAACATGCGACTCACGAAGCTGTCGGGTTGAAACAATTCAAAATCATCAAAGTGCTCGCCGGTTCCAATAAAGATGATCGGGCTCTTCGTCATGGCCACCGCAGCGAGTGCACCACCACCTTTGGCCTGCCCGTCAAGCTTCGTGAGGATCACCGACCCAACCGGCACCTTCTCCTTAAACTGCCGCGCCTGATCCTGAATGCCCTGGCCATCCGTGGCGCTCATGACGAACACCACATCATTGGGCAGCACCGTCTCCTGCACCTGCTTCATCTCTTCAAAGAGGGCGGACTCCTGCTTGTGGCGACCACTTGTGTCGATGATGATGAGGTCGTACTTCTCCTTCTTTAGCTCGGCCACTCCCTCCCTTGCAATGATGACAGGATCGGCCTCCGTCAGTGATCCATAGAAGCGAATCTTCGCCTTTGTCGCGTTCTGGCGCAGCTGGTCGTATGCTCCGGCACGGAATGTGTCAGCGCACACCAACCCCGCCTTGAACCCTTTACGCTGAAAGTACGCGGCATACTTGGTGCATGAGGTTGTCTTCCCCGAGCCCTGCAGGCCGACGAACATCACAATGTTTGTCTTGCCTTTGGCCGGCATGAAGGGCTTCACCCCGGGGTCGAGAATCTTTTTGATGCCATTGAACACTGCGTTCTGCAGCATTTTTCGCTTGTTCAGTCCAGCGGCCTCTGATGTGATGGCGACCTCCGCACGGATCGTCTGCTGCAGCTCCTTCACTGTTTTAACATGCACATCAGCCTGCAGAAGAGCTCGCGCCACATCGTTTAAAAGCTCCTTCACATCCTCCTCGCCAAGAAGCGGCTTGGACGACATTTTGGAGATCGCCGCCCCAATCTTCTGACCGAGTTCCGCCAACACCATCCCTCCGCACTCTTCCGCGACGCAACGCACAAAAATAATAACGACAGTAAGAATGATATATATATATATATATATATATATATATATCTGTGGATGTGTTGATTGGCCAAGCGACTTCAGGCGCTGCTATTCGTTCGACTTCCTGCCAATGTTGTGTGCCACGTGCGCACCCCAGTACTAGCAGTACTACTACTACTACTAGTAGTAGTAGTAGTAGTAGTGGCGGTGAAACACAGAGGCAAAAAAGGACAAAACAAATGACACCCGCGGAAGAAATGCAAACATTACAACACACGCACACGCACACGCACGCAGACGCAGACGCATGCACCCGTGCGGGAAGACAACGAAGAAGGAACAGAAGATGAAGGAAAACGTATGACGGTGAGCTGCTGCCACAACACCACAGTCAGGCGATCCGAATGTGTGGGAAGTGTGGGAGCAGGAGAGGGGGAGCAAACGAAAAGGATAAGAGCTGACGGAGTGCCACGACGACAACAGGACTTCTCCCTACCGCCCCACACGACCCCAGTGTTAAAGTTTTTCTTTTTTTTCCCCTCCGCCCCGTCCATCACAGCAGCTTACGTTTACCTGCCGTCTTATCCTGCTCGTACTTTGTGAAGTTGATGTTGGTGATGATGCCGACCTGGTTGATCTTCTCCAGGCAGTTCTTCATGCAGGTGTACTCCCTCCCGTAGAAGTCGTTAAACCAATAGTGTGAGACGCAGCGATCATGACATGTCATGCTGTTGACAAAATTCATGCGATCTTCCTGCATCCGCTTTAGCACCTCGAACTCCTCGTTCCACGATGCAGTGGCGTGTGCCATGACTCCACACAACCCCACCACCACCACCTCCAGATGCGCACTGTTCCTCCTCTACACACACACGAGGCCTTCCCTTCACCGCAGCAAAAAAAAAAAAGAGAAAAGAGATGAATTTGAACAGTAACAACAGAAAAGGAGGGGGAGACACACGTGCGACACAGACATGAAGAGAATTGTCTCCCGCTACCTACACAGTCAACATTTCCCAAGAGTGGTGCGGAGCGCAGCAGATGTTGGCTACGCGGTGACGTGGAAGTTACGGCACTCCCGTGCCTCAAAACGCGCCACGACATCCTGAACAAATGACAGCAGGCCGTAGCTGCAACCTCGTCCTTCTTCTCGCAGCGGGGGTCCGTCATTGTCAAAGTACAACTGCCGCTCCGTTGTCAGCGGGAGAGACACTGCTCCCGTGTCGGCAGGGCGGACCCACCCACTTACAAAGAAGCCATCCACCTCATCGTAGCTTCCACCGCTCTCCGATGCATACAGCCGCGCGTCACGCACACCACAGCTGGGCGATCGCGATTTAAAGACGCAGCCATCCACGCCAGTCAGCTGGCGTGAAAGTAACTCTTCCGCCACCTGTGGGTGGCGCTTCATGAGACGCTGCCGCAGTTCGTCGTCCTTCTCGCCGTGTTCACGTGCAGGAGGGGCTTGTAAGCCCCTTGACCGTGACATCATCATCACTTTATGGGGTCCACCACCCAGGTTCCGCACCAGTCGCAGCGGGGATCGTGGTGATGGCATTCCAAGCAAATCCATCTCTGGGCAGATTGGGAGGCAGTCAATGAGTCCATGCTCCCGCCACAGGCAGTCCAGGAGAAACCCGACCGGCTTGCAGCAACGCCCTCGTGGTGCAGAGTTCCCTCCACGATACGTCACATGTTGGCCGAGCAGACACGCGCTGACGAGAAGTGTCGGCTTCATTCCTACTGCAGATGCCGCTAATGGTGGAGGCGGCGGGGAAGAAGACGGCGGCACGTGCTCAAGGAGGCGGCGGCGGCGGTGGCGGTACGCGTCAAGCAGCAGCCGAATATTGGCATCCCTAAAAGAGAGGCGGCCAGCGCCCATGTGAGACTGCAGGAAATGCCACACGAACAGAGAGGAAGCAGGATGATGAAGAGAAAATATGAGTGTGGGCTCTGCCAGGTGCCGCAGCCCCACTACACACTGTACACGCCGCACTTGGTGATAGTCGCACGCCCTACATCCGAAGAGGGCGTAAGTCATTGTGCGGGAGGAAGAATGGCTGCATCATGCACGAGAGGGAAACTCATTTGCATCTCTTCCTACGACGTGTGTGTCGTGGGTGCAGCACGCAAGGAATAAACCGATGCAGTTTCACAGAGAAAGGTAAAAACAAACAAACAAACAAAAAATGTACATGGGAGCGAGTGAGTGAAAAGGCAAGCAACAACAACCACAACAACAAAAAAGGAGCAAACAAATAATCAATATGAATTAGCACAGTCCCACACACACACACAGACAGAAAGTTGTTTTCTGCCTTTCTTTCCCTCCTTGGGTGTTAGATGGTTGGCCTCTCTGCGGCTTCTTCTTGCAGCGGAGTCTGCTTCGACTGGCGGCGAGGTGCAGCATCTGTCTCAGCTTCCAGCATCATGTCCCAGTTGTCAAAGAGCACCTTTGCAACAATGACGGTCATGGGCCCAAGCAGAATGCCACGCACCCCATAGTTCACGTAGCCGAGAACCACAGCTGTGCCCACCACAAACCTTGGAACCTGCTCGCGCTCCACGGCAACAGCCTCTCTCACAGAAGAATCCTCACGCAGCCCACGCGATACGCGCAGCAACGGCTCATTCAGGTAAGACGCCATAAAGGCAATAAGACAGCTCCACACACGCATGTCAGCCGCAGCCCAAAAGATCCCACGATTACTCGCCGCTTGAGTGAATGTGTACATCAACGCAAAGGCACTGGGTGACAGCCATTTGGGAATGAGCGGCAACACGGCGGTGAGAGATGACGCCACCCCACAGAGAAATGGTGTGGGAAACGACAGCAAATTAAAAAGGCAGAAGGTGGCGCAAAACTGGAAGCACGCCAGATGCCAGAACGACTGCAAGAGGGAGAAAAACGATGCAGTGATCTCTCGCTCGATTCGCCGCGCATGACACTCGCCACCGGAGGGGTTACTAACCTTGAGCATTTTTTCTACCACGTAGTACAAAATGGTGTGATCCTGCTGCAGCAGGTAGCGAGCCACAAGGACAAACAATATGAGGCCGTATATGGAGTCAAACAATCCAACCACTTTGGACCCCTGTTCCTGCAGGAACTGCGTCACAAGAGCAAACAATGGATGCCACCGCTCTGCCAATTTTTGGGCCACGCCCACCCAATCTGTCTTTAGCAGCGAATCCCTCCCGGCAGTGAAAGAAGAGGTGTTGAGCTGAAGGCTCTGGTTCGTAAGGAAGGCAGAAGTAATTTGCCACGGGAACATCGACGCCATAGGACTCAGCACCTGGTGGACGGAAAGAGCCAAATCCGTCACATTTGTGCAGTTCAGGGCGTCCGTAAGGTCTTCCATGACTGCCTGCTGCAGCTTTGTCAATGCCATCTCCTGGAGTCCGGCGATGGAGAACGATGGGGCGGTCTCCTCATCTGCCAATAAAGTACCCGACGTATTCGTGTCCCCCTCTTCGTACCCCTTGTTCGTCCAATGGTGCTGCACATGAACCACTGCCGACGTTGTTCGCTTTACCGCATCGCTGATAAAAAGCACATCCAGCGCCAGGCTGTATGAGAGTGCAATCACAAAAAAAAGAATCATCGCGACTCTCCACAGGCGCCACATGACCAGCACGAACGGCTCCTCCTGCATCAGTACCACAGCGACAGCAAACAGAGCAAAGATAACCATGTGCATCCCAAGGAAAAACGAGATGCCAATCATCGAGTGGGCGACAATACAAAAAATGCACGCCGTTAGTAGTCGGAGCATGCAAAACCCAGTAGAGATGAACATGGGAGAACTTTTCGGATTGCCCTCATTTATTTTAGCATTATTCTTGTCGACACCAACAGCGCCATTGCCGCTCCTGCTCCTGCTCCTGCTCCTGCACTTGGTGGTGTCCTCGGCATCACACACCAATTTATGCAGAAAGCCCGCATAGACTTTGTCCAGACCCAAGCATAGGGCGCCCTGTAACAGAGCATACGAGAAGAAGTGCTGCAGAGAGAGTATTGATCCAAGCGTCCCGGAAAAGTTAGAATGTGCTGCCCAAGCCCTCTGCATTGTACGCATCTTCATTGCACAAACCTCTCTGGCTGCGTTAGAGTCGGAGCCCAATTCGCGACTTTTTGGGTGCAGCACGATGGAAAGCAGAATGCCGAAGCTGATACTGTTCCAATATGGAAGGCATAACACGTAGAGAGCGTAAAATACCGCGATGACCATGACAAACACAAGTCCACTGGTGGAGCCAATAATAACCTGAGACCAGTTGCGCTCATACCCCCCGGACCCTGGCAGAAGAGCAGGCGTTTCGCTCCTCGCTCGCGTCGCTGTCATCGTCGGAAGTTTGAGACAACTCTGCTGAGTTGAGGCAAGGGGAGGATGGAGGCATCTCGTCTCTCTGGGCACCAGATGAGGCAAAGCGGAGTCTGCCGCCGGCATGTTTTCATTCCTCATGACGCGACAACCACCCACTCTCTTCAGAGTAGCCTTGTGCCACTGGCGAACAGCTCACCTCACACCACAAGCGCACGGTTGAGGATCCAGAGAGAGAAAAACAAAAAAACAAAAACAAAAAAGGAAACAAATTCGATGCGATAGGCAAGCGATCAACAGTCGGAAATGTCATTGCCATTTATTTTACTTCTCTTTGAACGTATGCATGTGTACGCAAAGACGAGGGAGAAGAACAAACGCACACATGCAAACAAAAGAGAACCCCAGCGCTTGCGTCAATCCTCCACCAACCCCATCAACTGCGAGGAGGGTTTCCTCATCCTTCTTCCTTCTCCCCCTCGAGACGGGTGCCCTGATAGGCATCCAGGACCGGCTTGCCCACGTTGTACACAAACGTGAGGGTAAACAACCCTGTCGCAGCGACGGTGAGGGCACCTCCGCCCAGAGAGCCCCCAAATGGACGCGTCGCCTTCCTATCGATCCCCAGCACCAGATCACGCAGATGCCCATCTAACGACTTTGTCATCGCCAGCGTCGCTGCTCGAGAACAATACAAGTCAATTAAGTACAAGCAAGAGATCATACAGGCAGGTAAACAACAACAACAACAACAACAACAACAAAAAAAAAAAAACCCGCATCAACATGCAGACAGAGAACGAATAAGAGAAGGGAGAGCATGCGAATGAATAAGACACAAAACGACATCATTTACCACCTTTCGCTGTTTTCTTTTATTTTTTATTTATTTTTTTTTTTGGTTTCTGAACCACGGTACCCCATCCCCTTCATAAACAATAGTAGTAATAATAATAAATGGTAGCGACTGCTGTAGCAACAGTCGGGCTCTCCTAGTCGATCGAGCCACTGTGCCAACAGAAGTGATGATCTTCCTGGATCTGCATGGAATCACGCAGGCAACGGAGCTGCATCAGCTGTTGCTCGCACAGAACCCCTGAATTGAAGAAGACCCTCGCCGCCGTCTCCCAGTTCTGTCTGAGATGTTCCTCTGATCCACTGCGCACCACGACGGAAAAGCCTTGGATCAGGCCCCACATTATCAGCACATCGTAGACGGAATAACCGGGAAAAACGTCCCTTACAATAGTCCGTAAGATCGGATGCTCCACCAGCCGTGCATCATTTTGTCCCAATGGGGAATACTGCTGCACAATGACGCCATTTTTCCGACAGTAGTCGCAGACCTCCTGCTGCACACACAGCGGGTGCAGCTCAATCTGGTTCATCATTGGTCTGCTTCGGCTAGACGCGTCAAACAGAGTGCTCTTCTTCCCATCATCATCATCATCATCATCATCTTCCAGGCAGGAGAAGTGTCGCGCCGCAAAATTTGACACACCCAAGTGCCGTATGATGCCTTCATCTTGCAACCGTTTCATCACTTTCCAACACCGGCGCCGTGCCGCTCGGTGCTCCTCCACCTCATGTGGCTTGCGGCCTCCACAGCCTGGCCAGTGAATCAGCACGCAGTCAGCGTACACGATCCGAAGCTTGCGCACACTTTCGCGAATACCCTTTTCGACCTCATCCTCCAACGACATGGCCTTGGGGGCGATCTTCACAACAACAAACAGCGACTCTCGCGGCACACCACTTTCGTGAATAGCGGCCCCAACATAATCCTCGTTGTGGTAGCCGGCAGCTGTGTCAATGAGTCGAAACCCCAGCCGTAGCGCTGCTGCGACGGCACGCCGACACTCCTCCCCACGCAGCTCATAAGTGCCGATTCCAATCTGCGGAATCCGCAGGCTGTTGCCGCCGGCCTCCAGACACGGAATCGGGCTTTCTTCGGCGACCTGCATCGCACAACAGCAACACCTCCTCTTCCTCCTCTTCCTGGTCGTCTTTGTCGTCGTCGTCGTCGTCGTCGTCGCTGCATAGACGAGAAGAGTGAAAAAAAGGGAGAAAATGACAAAAAAAAATGCCATGAAACGGCAATTGCGCATCTCATACGACTCCCATATACGCAAAACGCGAACAACAACAACAACAGCAGGCAGCTTCTCAGAGTTGTTTTTTTCTCTCTCTCTCTCTCTCTCTCGTGCCCCATTCATTCATACACACACGCGCACACACATCATCATAATCGTTAATGGGAGGTGAAGTCTGAGGAGGCAGTGGGCATCGCCGGTTTCTTTGGGACGGTGAAACCCCCCCCCCCAAAAAAAAAAAAAAAAACTCAAAGAAGAAACGGCTGCGGCACCACGACGCGTGAGATCCCACAGAGAGGACACAGCCAGGAGACACCGAGAAGAGAGAAGAGAGAGGGAAAGAAACACAAAACAAGGACTGCGAAAAGCAAATGAGGTGACAAATTCAGGAAAGAAGAAAGCAAGAGCAAAACATTCAATGTGGGAAGCGTGTGGGAAGCGTGTGTGTGTGTGTGGGGGGGGGGGGGGGGGGGGGGGCAAAGCCCAAAGCACAAATGCCCCACGGTATTGAAGGAAAAAAAAAAGTTGCCGGGAAACATCCCTCCGTCTCCCCAAATGTCAGCAACCAAAGCGACAAGCGCTGCAAAGGAAGTCGTACGATGACTCCCTCAGTGTCGGGAGCGTCAAAACGAGTTGAAAGAAGTCACCATCTACGCTCGTCCCATCCCACCCACCGAAAATTACAATCGCGTTTCGCGAGGACTTGGCGGCAGCATGCAGGCGGCGGCCTGGCGGAATGCAGCCATGAAAACGCTCCTCGGAATGACGCCGCCGCTGCAATCCCCAACGAAACACCGCAGGGAGTTTTGCGGCAAGAACACGTTGAAGCTGCAAGACAACTCCCTCCTCAGAAACGGTGTCGGTTGAGCCGGAGACTGAGGTGTGGTGGGAGGCCAAACTCCAATCCGAGTTAAAAGGCTGCCACTCGCGCGAGCGAAACTTAAAGATAAAACAGTCCTCCAGCGCGCACCCCGACAGGAACTTATCGGTGCCACCAAATACAACCATGCAGTGCGACAAGACGCACGCGGTGTGTCCAAAGCGTGCGGGTGGAGTGACAACGCCACCCACCGTCACCGGCTGCCAAACAAATGTTGTGAGGTTCAGCTCCCACAACACGTTATCACCAGTTGCCGAGAAAGGGAATCCGCCGAAGACATATAAGCAGCGATGCAGAGCATCCTCCTTGTTTCGGGGGGAGGCAGCGGTGGTTGAGAATGCCGGACACGGGTATACAACAGCAGAGTGACAGTAGCGCGATTCGGGAGTCCCTGCGAGAGGGTTATGCGGATTCAACCCGAACGCCTCTACATATTTCCATTCGAATAACTTTTCATCCAGCAACCAGACATCCTTGAAGGAGGTGCCAGCATACCCGCCAAACAGAATGGCCTTCCCATCATCCATAGACGTCAAGGTGTGCGAGCGACGAGCTCCTGGCCATGGGGCGGTGGAGGGCAGTTGTGCGCTGAAACCACTGGGAGGAGGTGCTGCGGCTCTGT
This sequence comes from Trypanosoma scelopori, assembly GCA_030849745.1. NCBI lineage: Eukaryota > Euglenozoa > Kinetoplastea > Trypanosomatida > Trypanosomatidae > Trypanosoma > Trypanosoma scelopori. The sequence continues at coordinate 25,036 of JASANX010000960.1, read as the reverse complement.
ACATGGGCAACAATGATGGAGGCGTCAAATGGGCATCGGAAGAAACCGGAGTGGGGAGAAGAAGAAGAAGCGAAGGGGGGGAGACGTCAAGGCGTCGGAACATAGCAGATTGCATGCTTCCCAGTTCCATGACTGACACAGCATATATGTCATTATAGTACTCCGTGTTGTTGGAACCACCAAATATAATGAGCGACTTGCCGTCAAGCGTGCAGTGCGCAGTGTGACCAAACCTGCAAGAGGGCACATCCCCAGCGAGCTCCAGTTGCACTGCCACAACCCTTGAGTCACACAGATGCAGAATCCACGCATCATTTAGACATTCTTTATCCTTGGAGACACCACCAAAGAGAAACAGCACATTCGGTCGTATCTCCGTGAGAGAGTGGCCATAACGCGCCATGGGGCAGCAGCCCGCTTCCGCAACCCGCCTAGAGCCATCCGCACTTGCATGATATTTGGTGTTCGGGCTGCACTCCATCCGGCTGCAATGTAAGTGGTACACGGCGACGGAGACCGCTCTGCGTGCTTTGTCAGCGCAGACAACATCGGGGCTCGTCTCTATAGATGTTTTAATCGGATCCCTTCGCATCATATATATATATATATATATATGTATACTTTTTTTTTTTTTCTTCTTCTTCTTCGTCTGATGTATCGACTACCACAGAGAGATCCCCTCCACTCCCCTCCCACGCTGACAGCAGGGCAACACAAACACACACTACTCGATCGCCACGTGGAACCGGGCGAGGTACAAAGAACAAAAGCCAAAATAGAAATAAAGCAACTGCTCGGCTGAAAGGAGAATATACGAGACCCCCGCCCTTCTCTCTGTGTTTTTTTTTTTTTTTCCTTTTCTCGTTGTTGTTTGCCCCTTTGTGTGTTTATTAATGTAATGTGGACGTGTCTGTTACTGTTCCCCTTCCGCCTACTCCGTGATGTTGGCTCCGCACCGCCACCGCCTCCGCCTCCGACTTGGAGATGCAGATGCAGAGAAACACACAGGTGGAGAGACTTCGTGAGAAGGCGAGGCGAGCAGTGCAGAGACGTAGTGGGAAACGATACAGGCCAGCGGTGACCATTGCAGATGATTATCAAGCGGCAGAAACAAAAGCACACACACACACACAAAAAAAAAAAACATAAGAATGAAAAAAGTGTATACACACACAAACACACACACACAGAGAGAGAGAGAGAACGAAAGAAAAGAACGAGCGGAGGGGAAATGCCAATTCGGTCAGAAAGAAGGAAAAAAAAAGAAAAAAAGAGGTTTTTTTTTTTTCTCGTGTATATATATATATATATATTTCTGTTCTTTTGGTTTTGGTGAATTTATTTAGTGTTGCATGCAACAAAATGTGTGGGCACCGAATCCTACTCGGCCTCCCGTGTGGGCCTCAAGCGATGGGGTGTGTGTGCACGTGTGCGCGCATCAGAGGCAAGCACACTCACAAAAAGAAAAAGAAAAGAAAAAAGAAAAAAGAAGTGTGCGCTCGTCTGCTTCCCAAGCGATGCACCGAACCACTGGCGGCGGAAAGTTTGATAACCCAACAAAATGCATGCAGAGGAGGCGCAAACAACAACCACCAATACGTCAATAGGTGAAGCGAATGCGAGGAGAAATAAATACAGGAAGAGGGATGCAGAAAGAGAGAGAGAGAGAGAGAAAGTGAAAAAAACAACAACAACAACACACACAATTGCACCTGTAAGGGAGCAACTGGAATCGTCGCGCAACATTCGCACACCCCAACCACCACCGCCACCTCTGCATCTTCCCTCTACTCTTCACCCCCGTCACGTTTTCCCCAACCACCACCACCACCATCCTCTTGGCATCCCTCCCTGCAGCAGCCTCAGTGCGGCATACAAGTGGCGGCGCGGGAGTGGAGACGAGAGGATGCATGCGAGGCGAAGAAAATACATTTTGTGGTGTGCCAGACACAAACAACAACAAAAAAGCAAGCGTCAGCAACAACCTCGAAATTCAACAGTGAGGGACAACAACAAGAACAGAAAAAAAAGAGATAAATATGCTGGCGGACAGAGGATGGAATGGGAATGGGAATGGGAATGGGAATGGGAATGGGAATGGGAATGGGAATGGGAATGGGGGGAGGGGTGTCGTTTTGACTCACACGTCAACATTGAAAGTGTGGTGCTACTGCATCTCGGCCTCAATGATCACGCAATCGGCTGGCAAGATCTCTTCGCCCCGCCCTCGGCTGTCGGATTGCCGTCCAAGTCCAAATCTCCGGTCTCATTCGCCTTGGGATTAAACATCTCGTCAATCTCTTCCAGCGACATTCCTTTCGTCTCCACCACAAATAACTGAATGAACACCGCTGCGGCGAGGATGCACCCACAAATCACGCTGAAGGTACCACCGACCCCAATAGATCCCAAAAGAAGCGGAAACACCTGGGAGACAAGAGCATTGAAGGCCCAGTTGCACATGGTAGCGACGGAGGCTGCTAGCGTGCGCAGGTGGTTCGGAAAGATCTCTCCCATGACGACCCATGGCATGGCTCCAAGACCGGGCGCGAAGAAGGCAAGGTAGACGCCCAGAAGAGAGAGGAACACCCAGCCGCCAACACTGTACGGGACCTGATTTCCAAGACAGAAACCCACACTTGTCATTGCCACGGTAATCAGCAGGCAACCAAATACACTTATCTGCAGCAACAACCGACGTCCCCAGCGGTCGACGGTGAAAACACCAAAGATAGAGAAGATTGTGTTCACTCCTGCAAGCGGGATAGAAAGTATGACGGGTGTCTTGGGGTCCTGGAAGCCTGCGTCATAGAGAATCACAGAGCTGTAATACATAATGGTGTTGATGCCAGATATCTGCTGCAGGATATGGAGCATGCATCCAATGAGCAACCGTCTTCGCACGGGTTTTGCAAAAAGTTCACGATAGCTCGAATGGCTTTCTCCATTTTCACTGTCATCCTCATTGAATTCGCTCAGGTCTACGCCCAACTTCTCTGCCACTTCCCGTGCCTTATCGACGTCACCGTTGGCGAGAAGCCAACGCGGGCACTCGGGGAGGAAAAACAACAAGCCAACCAGTTGAACGGCCGCTGGAACCGCCCCAAGCCCAAGAGCCACGCGCCACCCAACATTGATGGAAGTAAACTGTACAAAAAGAGCTGTCACAACGGATGCAATGAGTTGCGCACCTGTGATGCAGACATTATTGACCACAATGGTAGCACCACGGATTTTGGCCGGTGTCACCTCGGCAAGATATACAGGAATGGTAGCGGAACAAATGCCAATGCCGACGCCGACAACAGCACGCCCAGCAAACACCAACTCTACGCTGTTTGCCAGGGCCATGGCAATGGATCCAAGGATGAAGAGTATATCAGCCACGGCGATGGAGGTGCGCCGACCCCAGCGAGCGGAGAAAAAACCAGAGATGAGTGCTCCTACAAAAGCACCAGCAACGGCGGCGCTCACAATCAGCCCAGCCTTCCAGGAGTGCTCCGAGAATCCAAAATGATCTTTCATCTGGAAGAGGGCACCATTGATGACGCTGGTGTCGTATCCAAAGAGAAAGCCACCCAGGGCGGCAAATGCAGTGATACCCCAAGACATGTTGTGCAGAGGCCTTGCTCACTTTCTCTTTCTTTTCCCCGGTGTGATATCGCGGTTGCTGTTTTCGTTGAGGAAGAGAGCGTTTAAATCCCCCCTTTTTTTTTTTTTTTTTCCTGCCCGGTTCTCCTTTTTCTTCTACCTTCTACCGCCAGAGACAGAGACAGAGGGCACGCCAAAAAATGATATTAAAACTGGTATGAGACCATCCCGACAGCGAAGAGAGGAAGAAGGGCGGCAAAAACAAAACAAAACAAAACACAAAAAAAAAACACAACAAAGCGACTGGCCCGTGCATGCAGATGGAGGATCCACAAGTGGAGATAAACACACCCGCACACGTACAAAAAGATGGAGGGGTGGGAGGAGGGGAGGGGGAAGTCACGGGAGGAGTGCAGCATGACAGGAGGACGACACGAAATAACAACTGATGTCCATCAATCCCACGCCGCACTCGCTATTTCTTTCCTTGTTATTATTATTTCGGTTGTTTTTGTTGTTGTTGTTTCCCCCTCCCCACCCCCCCCCCCCTTTTTTTTTTTCGTCGCGCTTTGAATGCAATTCCTGAAGCCCTCGTCAAACGAAGAGCAAAAAACAAAAGTGGGGGTTTGGGTGGGTGGCCACGACTCTCTACTCTACAGGCTAATGCTTCCAAAGGAGGAGGAACTCAAAGTCGCACAACAACACCTCCCCTCCCTCCCTCCCCTCCCCCCAAAACAAAAACAAAAACAAAAACAAATGCATTTGTACATACCACCGGAGCACGCATGAATATCTTCATTATTGCCTCTACCACATATTACCTCACATTTCAGGGAGGGAGTCCGAGTGCACATGATTCACCACACTTCACACTCCACCTCTGCGGCCTTCCGGGACACAATCTCATCAAATACAAAATGAACGCTGCGACGTTAGCAAGGGTGAATTTCTAGCGATGGCATTGACAATGAAACACGCTCTGGGCATGGGAGAGAAGAGATGCCTCAGCCCATCCCACAATCGAAAAAGGATTTTGTTTCACTACAGAAGAAGAAAAAAAAAAAAATGGTGCATCTATCCTGAAAAAAAAAAAAAAAAGACCACCACCTGGGTGTGTTTCTGTGTTTGTTGTTCTCTGTTTATGTGTGTGCACGCGCAAGCGCAACAACAATAAATGACAATCAAAGAAAATGCATACATAAACAAACAAACAAAAAAGAGAAAACGGGGCATGCAGCATACAAAGGGGAATAAAACAGCAGTTGAAATATCTAGTGACCGTGGTGGTTCTCACTCACTGGCCGCCGCGCTCTCAGAGCCGCATGTCAAGAATAGGCTGGAGGTATTCCTGTACACCGGCTTGGGCGACATGATGACGTTGATGTCAATCGGTTGTATTCCGTTCGCCTTCTCTCCGAACCCCTTATCCGCTCCTTTTGCCTCCTCGTTCTCATCGTTTGAAGGCACGCGGACGCCGCTACAGTCGTGCAGGACGTGCGTATTTCCGTTCGATGGCACAGTACGGGAGAGCTCCATTGGATGGAGGCTCGTCTCTGTTGTTGTCGTTGTTGTTGCAGCAGGCAACAACATTCTTGGGGATTTGATCATCCGTTGTAAATACCGCAATGGCCCATCGAGGTGACCGGTGTTATTATGGTCCGCAGTGGTTTTCACCCCCTCACCCCTCTCCAAGCTGTCGCTCAGGCAGCCGAGGAGAGACCGCTGTGGTGAGCCAAAGAGCATCTTCCGCACGCTTGGCGAGTCCACGTCGTACCGAGATGCGTGGGCATCATCCTCGAGAAGTGTCCGTGGCCCTGCCGTGCCCCTGGCAGAAAGTAAGGCACCCTCGAATTGAATACTCCTTTGCATGTTGCCGAGAGTACCGTTGGAAGATGGTGTAAAGCGCAAGAGTGTGCCGTGGTGTTCCGGAGGGGCACCACCACCACCACCACCACCACCACCACCACCATGACGTTTCACAGATGTCAGAGGGCTAAACCTCAGCGGCACGGGGGAGACGACGTGGTCGATACCTCTGTGGTTTTCGTCATTTCCCCGTACGCTTGTCACACCTACTCCCCGAGTGGTGGTGAGGGAGGAGAGGGAGAGAGGTCGGATCGCGCTGCAGTTGCCGAACAAACCGCTTGGATGCGCGCCGCAACATCGCCCATCGATTCCCTCCTGCTGTGACCGCGCACGAGACCAATACGCATTAGGACTTGATGCGCCACTAACGGAGGAGGACCACATACTGCATCGCTGACCAGAGCAGGAAAGGCTCATATCCGAGTGGTTCGCGCCAGTTTTGGTCTGAAGCATGCTTCCAGCTACTGCCACACGGAGCCGCTTGGAGGACGTGTTGGAAATTGGCCGGAAAACGAACTGTGAGGCATCCACACGGCTACAGCGTCGTGGATGCAGGGAGAACGTCATCTCCGCGTTGGGGTTGTACACGCCGTGCGCCTGACGTATAGGGTTGAAGAAGGCATGCTTTAACGCATCGCTTGCGGTGAGGCGTTCGCGCGGATCCAGTGCAAGAAGACCCTCTAAGATATCAAGGAACACTGCAGACGGCGCGGAAAGACTGTCAAACAGTGTTGCCTCATGCACCTTCTTAGGATACCGCTGAAACTCCGTGCCGAGTTTAGCACAGATCTGATGAAGCACCTGCAGGTCATTTGACCCACAAAAGGCGATGGACCCGGTGCTAAGCTCAAACAGTGTACATCCTAGAGCCCACATGTCGCAGGCAAAGTAGTTTTCTACGCGACCCATTAGCTGCTCTGGAGCCTTGTAGTACAAGGTGCCGCGGCCGCTGCCCACACTCGCACTTTCGCGTATGAAGTGCGCCGCGCTAAAGTCGCCTAGAACCGCCTTGACACGCCGCTCCACACCAGACAAGCAAGAGGTATAGGAATCGTGGTCGACCGCTTTGTTGCCATTTCCATCACATTTCCTGCAGTCAGCACCGCCACTACACTCCGCACCCACCTCTGGGGCAACGCTAAACTGCTCTCCAATGTCCCCGAGAGGCTTTACCGTATCGAGACACTTGAGCAGGATGTTGCTTGGCTTGATGTCACGGTGTGCGACACCGCGCTTATGAAGATGGGCAATAGCGGAGATAACGCTATGAAGGAGCGGGCGCGCAACATCTTCATTCATGAAGGCCGTATTCGCTGCCCGGAGCTCTCGTCCAAGGTCACTATCCATCAGCTCCATTGCAAAGAACGTGGTTCTTCTTGAGTTGGTGTAACTGCCGAGGAATTTTACAATATGGGGATGGGGGCCGAGGTATTGCATGATGGTGCCCTCGCAGGGCGGATGTGCGGCGGGAGGGGCGACTGGCGTTCGCGCACACAAACATGGCGCCTTCGCCATGACACCTCCTAGGCTCTGCTCGTCCTTCCTGTTGTTGTCCTCGTCATCATCATCCACCACCTCCACCTCCTCCTCCTCCACCTCCTCCTCCCGTTCCCCCCGATTAATGCTGCTATTTTCACTGCTGCCACCACCACTACCACTACTAGTGCTGCTGCTGCTACTGCTGCTGCTACTGCGGCGACGATAGCGGCGCTTCGTGTTGTCTTTGGCATCGGCAGCATTATTTCCCTCAGGCGTCAGCGTCGCCATGCGGCGTGCAGAATGATGCAGATGACTCGGCTGCCTTGCTGAGGTTCGTGCAGACGCTTCTTCTTCTTCTTCTTCGGCTGCTGGTGCAGCTGCACCCTTTGCGAAAAGCCGTTTTACCGCCACCAAGTCACCCGTGTGTCGGTGCTGCGCAAGGAACACCATCCCGCTCCCCCCCGAGCCCAGCTTCATTTTGCAGACGTCATACTCAAAGCCTGTCGGCACCCCGTGGGAAGGAAACGCCATCCCGCCCAGTTTCAACGTCTCTCGCAGCGCTGCTCACTACCACCACCTCTAACACCAACACCTATACGGCTAGTAGTATTATTAATATTGTTATTATCCTCACCACTCCCCTCTCAGCCCCTCTCCCCGCGCCCACACCCCCCCCTCCTACTTTTACCAGACCTCTCACTTCTCGGACGTTGCCTTGTGCCTTCACTTTCTCTCACGGTTTTCCCCCCAACCCCCACCCACCCCCCCCACCCCACAAGAGTGCGCTGCCAGACTAATAAAATAAAAAATAAAAAAAAATTCAGGACGTGAAGGCAGTTGCCTATTCACGTCCTTTACAGAGGCACCCCTTTCTACCTTTACTATGCACCACACACACACACACAAGAACAACAGAAATCAAATAAAAGAACGAAATGAAAACAACAAGAAACATATGGAAGATGGTGAAGAGTATATATATATATATATATATATACACGTGTAGGGAGATGCAAGTTAGCAAGACGAGAAGAGCGCCAGCAGCACCACCAGTAGTATTGTCATTGTTGTCATTCTAGAGGATATTGCATGCTAAAACGCAACCGCTAGCCTTCAAGGGGTGCGCGGCGTGGAGCACAAGTCGTGTGCCCTACACATCGGATACCATACACGGAGATGCCCCCTGCACACTCTCGTCGTTCATCTCGCTTAGCATGAGCAGCATGCAGCGGTGGGCGTTGCGAGTACGGCGCCGCGAAAGAAGTACATTCATGGAAATGTAATAACTGCGCTCCTTTGTGCAGTTGGCTGCAATAGATGCAAACACCTCCTCACGGAAGAAGCCGTCCACCACCTGCTGCACAGTTGGTGGTCCCCCTTCACTCATCCCATTTAAAGCGTCCTGGACGTCCCCATCCAGAAATAGTCGACAGACCAGGCGGCGCAGAGCGTCATTCATGACATCATCGTTCACGATAGCCCAGAGGGCCAGCATCTTGCTACGCGATGGCAAACACACCTTCACCGACGGCGGAGATCCAACCACGGGGGTTTGATACACATACCGCTGCAGCAGGCTGCGTATAGAGACAGAGTGAGCTGGAGACTCGAGCGGCAGAAAGAAATGCACCGTGTGGCTATCAGCCATCAGCCGCACCATATTCAGCACCCACCGCGCCATTTCGCTGCCCTCGCCGAACACCTCACCAGCGAATTCCTCCACAGTAGCAAAGTGCACGCCACAGTCAAGGGCAGCAGAGCATATGGGAATGCAGTGCGCAGGCGTTAGCAGACCAGAGTTTGCAGCGATGCGCAGTACTGCCAGTGAGCGGTGCCCCATCCATGCTTCTCTGCGCTGCATCCCAAGAGCCCGGCGCATTGCACGGCACACGACAATCGCCGCATCATCAAGCGCTAGAGGGTGCCTTGAAAATAGGGCGGCGAGTGCAGGATCGTTGACAGAGAGATGATTCCACACCAACCGCGCAGCGTCCTCAATCCGCCCCATACGTCGCGCCCAACGCAGCAACGGTATGCAGAGGCGAGAAAATGGTTTGTGCACACGGAAGCTGCGGAATGTCAGTGCGCAAGCGCGAAATACCATCAGCGGAGAAAGACCAAGTTGACAGAGGAGACGAGGGTGCCGTAGCAACGCTCGACTCCACAGTCGCCGTGTGACTGACCGCGGCGATCGAAGATGTGTCACAATGTGCTGCCGCAACAAGAGCTGCTCTTCGGTCGTTTTTGAAGCATATTTGCGGCGAAGACAACGCCACGAAGGTGCCACCACCCGCGCGGCGTCTGGACCGCAGAGAATCTCCAGCAGAACTTCCATTTGGCGAGCCTTCTGAAGGAAGGGCGAATGGGGCAGTGCGAGGCGCCCCATCTCCATCCATGCTTCACTCGGTAAGCGCAGCAACCCCTTTTTATACACTCGCTGCATCTCACTTCGTGGTGCGCAGAGAAGCTCCACAAGTTCACTCTGTGTGGGGTGAAGGAAACCGCTGGTGAGGGCAGGCCCCACCTGCTGCAGGAGATGCTCATCGTAGGACACACTATGCTCGATCACATTGCCGAAGTCTTCTTGCAGCTCGTATGGAATAATGTAAGGCACGTGAGTGCCCGGTGACGGCATCGGGGATGTCGCAATTGCCGTTGCATTAATCCAAGTGAGCTTCTCAAACAGTGGCACAATGCACTCGTCCTGTGTGAGAAGCTCGTGAACAGCATTCACCAACAGCACCCGTGTTCGCTGCATACCCAGGGCCGAAAGAAGGCGATAGTTCTCCTCAGCCCCAGTCTGTGCAGCAGCAGCAGCAGCATCACCATCATCACTGGCGACGACAGCATTAGCAGCAATGCCACTAGAAGGGGGGAAAATTACAAATGCGCGACGACGCTGTCGCTGCTCAGTCAGCGCTTGATGAAGCACTGACACAATGACCCGCAGCGTCTCTACGTCACCAATGACGCCCAACGTTTTGATGGCCTTTTTGAGCTGCACTGTTGCAGAGATCCTCGAGTGAAGCCGAACCCTCACCGATGGCAACCTCCACGAGCGCAGCAACTCAACGGCTGTTGCGCTTTTCCCAGCCTCCAAAAGGATCGCAACACACTGTGCGGCGAGAGGTAATGAAAGCCGTTCCATCGGCCATTTGACGTTGCCATGCGATGCGGTCTGAGAGAAACGAATGACATCGAGCGCACTGGCCCACGAACCGCTAACGTGGTGGAGGGCAGCAGTGGAGGGCCCCACTTCAGGCAGTTCAAAGATGTTTTGCTGCAACGCCTCCATATTTGCCCCTCTTGCGAGGCGACGGAAGACTGCCGCCGTCGAGAGAGGCACCCTCCCCTGTGAAGCGCGAGCGGCAGTCTCATGGTATGCCCCCTGCAGTGCCTTCAGCCAGCTCATTCACACTATGACGCTATCACCAAAGCATCGACGCACGCACGCACGCACGCACACACACACACACATACATACATAAAGAAGCAGAGAAAAACAAAAAACAAAAAGCAAAAACAGTGCAGACACCTCTCTCCTCATGGGTGCATTGCACGTCCACTACACCCCGGGCGCTTCCGAGATGAGAGACAACGCTGCCGTCCACCTCCACACCTCCACTTTCAATGCTTTTCCTTCACACAATGGCAATGGCAGTGTTTCTCAATGCCCCATCGGATTATATATATATATATGTATATGTGCGCATGCAGTCCCTCCATCTTCCATCGCATGGGACGCACTGCGGCACAAGAAAGAGAGAGAGAGACGCGCATTCCCTCTCCGCACCATCCTCATTCCTTTTCTTTTTTTTTGCCTTTATGCCCCTCCGGCCGCTGCAACGACTAGAGTTACGCAGGCGTTATCAAAGAGAGTGGAGAAAACCACCACCACCACCACCGCACACATACAAACGAAACAAAACAAACGTCTGTATAGCACCAGCGACATCGTCATGAGAAATACACAACACAACTGCAGCCCCCCCCCCACACACACACACACGCACCGTACACGCCTGCGCAAACGCACAAAACTGGAGATAATTGGGGAAATATCAAGCGACTAGCCACGGCAACAAAAGCAAGAACACCAATAGATGATACCTGGAAGGAGGAAGTGCATCAGCAGCGATAATACAAGTCACAGCATAACACCACCGGCTCTCTCACCATCCGTCCTTCCTTCTCTCTGTCTCTCTTTCCGTCAATAATGCCACGAGGAAAAGAGAGCATGAACAGAGAAAAAAAAAAAAGCAAACGAACAAAGTATCAACCAGCCATGTCACACGAATAACCGCAATAACAGAATAGAGGAACCAACAACAGCAACAACAACAACAAAAAAAAATGAAGAGGATGGTGGAAGAAGACAGACGTACGGCGACAAGTAAGCAAGAGAACAACAACATCAGGAAAAGCGGAGGCAACACGGAAGGAAACTGTTGGCTCACAGGAATAGCTCTAGCAGGCGCTTTAGAACGGCCCTGACTGACTTCTTTTGTGCTCTCGCGTCGTCGTGCGCAAATACAATACTGATTTGGGAGCGACGTAGGTGAAGGATGCTCTTCGACGCTTCCTCGCTGGTGACGGAACCTCGCCAGCCATCGTTGTTGCCATCTCGTTGGTGTTTGGCATACTCACGTCCTCGTCGCATCCCGGGTCGCTGTACTCATCATCATCATCATCATCATCATCATCCCACTCGGAATCATCATGCTTCAGAGCGTCACTCTTCTCGCCCTCCTCAAATCCCACCAAAGCGGTGCGTTCGCCAGCATCCAAAGCACTGCAAAGAGTGAGGCTGGCCATCCCATTTGCGGGTTTCTCACGCATGACGCCAGTCCCCATCTCTTCTTTGTTCCACCCTAACGATGAGCTCTGATCCTCTACGGCATCTGCTTGGGGTGCACAACCCGAGGGAGGCAGATGAGTCAAATTTTCCTTCCATGCCTCTTGCGAGCAAATCGAAACCTTGTTTTCATTCGAATGCATTGCTAAATATGCGGAGTTTGTGATTGTGTCGTCAGAGGCTGCCCGTTTGGAACTATCATTGTTGGCCTCGTTGTCAACATGATGTGTGATGCTGTCGTTGATACTCTTCTGCTCCTTGCTATCATGGCTGAATGACAGCTTCTCTGCATCGTCAGAAGGCTTCTCTGGGCGGTCACTGCTATTCGTAGTACGTATGATACTCGCCTTCAGCACGACAACTTCGCCTTCTTTCTTCTCTCCGTCTTCGTCGTCTTCTTCCACCTCTGTTTCCTCCTTCATTGTGTCATGGTGGGAGCATCGCTCATGTGCATTATCCATTGTGGGTAAATTGCTTGCCGTCTCTACGAGTACATCCGTCGGTACGGTTACGCTTTCCTCCCGCGATACTACTTCACCCGTCGCCGGGGGATTTACCTTCTCCTCTATTGGCCCGCTCCTCGCTCTAACTGTGGTATGGGATAAAACGTTCGATGTTCTAAGCGATGAATCCAGATTTACATTCGAAAGAAATACAACTTCACTCACCTCCTGCAGTTTCGGTGATGGGGTTATCACACGTGAATGAAGGTCTTTTGAGCATACAGAGTCCTGACACGCGTGGGCCTGGTATGGCGTGTGGAGAGCCGACCCATCAACAGCGACTGTGACAGGAGCAGCCACGGGGACGTCGATCATCTCATCGACCCACAGACCAACCCTTTGTACGTCTGCTGCTGATTCGTCACGAGATTGCAGAACATGCACCTCATTTTGCCCCAATTCTTCAACTTTATCTTGCACATCGTCTTGACTGAGTTTTGGTTGCAATTCCTGTTGCTGCTGCTGCTGCAGCAACGGCAGTGGCGGTGGTGTTGGCGGCGGTGTTGGCGGCGGCACGTAACGGGGACCTTGCGAGACGGAGGGGTGAAGATACCAGTCGGCCGGTATGACCGATTGTGGGAGTTCATTGACACGTGACAACCTGGGGGCGGGTGCCTTCGGGGGTTCCTCGTCAATCAGACGATAGACATATGTTGCGAGTTTCTTGGGAACGACCCTATTGCACACTCGCGCCGCACGATTGCACCACATTGGAATTCGTAGTTTTTGCACAGTCGAGAGAATATCGCAGAAACGCTGAGCAAAGTGGTTGCAGTTGTGGTTCAGGATGTGATAGTCACGGCTACGCCACTCATTCTCTAGACGATGAAGAATCGTGTCCACTTGCTGCGGAGAATGTGTCGTTACACCGAGGAAGAGAGTGCGGTAAAGGGTTCCCGCAGCCTGCCCTGGGTACACGCAGAAGAGGCCCGTGGCGTTTTGTGCTTCCATCGCCTCGCCGTAGCCCCATTCGATGCCGTAAACCACGACCCCGGTGTGGTAGACACCGAGGCCTAACTTCTTCAGCTTCTTATTCTGCTCCAGGAGGCTGTACACGTTCACGTGCACCATGACTTCCACGGGTTGCTTGGGCAGAGGAACTGGAGGGGGGCAGCGACGCAGCACGGAGGCCTTCACGTCACACGGGTCCGATTGCTTGTCCACCACCATCTCCTCATTCTGACAGCAACACATGACCATCACTCGCTCTTCTTTTCCCACGCTGCAGAAAAGTGTAGGGGGAACAGGTAAACAACCAAAAAAGAAGGTATGAGGCTCCTTTGATGAACACACCCACGCACACTCCAAAAACAAAACTAATAATAATAATAATAGATGAATGTATAACTACGACTAATGAAAATGTTTTAATCTAACTGCTTTTGTTTTCGTTTCTGCGTCTATCGGTCTGCGTGTGTAGGTGTGGTGGCGTACTTGCACGGGCCCAATGTGCAGAGCAACACGGGTGGGACACGTCCAGCAACGCACCGAACGGGATTGTCAGAGCGAAGGAAATGGACAAAATCTCCGCCATATATATATATATATACACAACGACAACAAAACAAAGCAAAGCAAAAAAAAAAAAAAATGGAAAAGACGAACCTGTGGATGAACGGCAAATGGATCGCGCAGAGGTATTCCCACGGAATAAGTTCCGTCTCCTTCTCCCTCTCTGCCTCTGGCGTCACCACGTTCGACTTTGGCTCCTCTGAGCCGCAGACGCAAAGAGAGAACAAGACCAGCGATCACCAGAAGACATACATGCACACACAAAGAGCGAGTGGAACCAAACAAACAGAAAAAAAAAAAAAAAGGTTTGGGGGGTCGTGGTGGTAAGTGGGAACGGTACGATATATATATATACACAGAAACCAATGGAGTTTCAAAGCCTCCAAAGGGGTTTAGAACGACATTGGAACTTCCATGAGTGAGCGCGTGCACGAGTGAGTGAGGGGGCGGGGTCTCTCTGCGCGTGTGCATCGTGAAGTGCCGCACAACAGAACGCCTTTTTTTTTTTCTTTTCTTCACCACCACCCCCCTCAATTCCCCACTTCTCAGCCCTTTTAAAAGAAGGGAGGGGGAGAAAACATAAATATGTATATGTATGTATGTATGTATACAAATATCCAAATCGCCCTCGGTGATGCTGGCGGCGCAGCAGTGGAGGGTGCCTGCAGCCTGCACGGATCTATGCATTACACGCTCGTCATCCTTCTCTCACGAGAATCCCTCTCTCGTTCGCATCATGGTCTTGTACACTGCACTGCCACTGTTCTCCGCGAGCTCGGGGCTTTGGCTCGATTCGTACGAAACATTCAGCGAGGGTGTTGTTGTGCCGGCATCCATCTCGAGCGTCTCCATGTGGCGAACTTGACCATTTGCGCGTGTGGAGGCCAAATGCAAATTTCCAGGCGGCACACACACAAGATGAGAACGTCCTTCTATTTGCGTTGCTAAGACGCATCCCTTCTCAGACAAATCCCCGTCGTCGTTCTCCCTCTCCTGCTGCTGCTGCTGCTGCTGCTGCTGCTCGTAGAAAAACAACTGCGACCTCAGACTATCAATCATATCTTCAAACATCTTGCGCTCACGATCAAAGAGAGCGTTGCAACTGCTACAAATGCGACGAGCCTGCGCACCACTACCACCTTTTCCACCAAATGAAGAGCGGGCGCCGTTGCTGCTGCTGCTGCTGCCTCTGCCTCTGCTCCGCCGCGCGTTCTTTGACATTCCTTCCACATTTGTGGCAATAGCGGGTGACGAATTCCTCGACACACTCGGATGAATTGGTTTTGGCGTATGGATCCTTCGCAGTTGTCGCTTCGGCTCCTTCTGCTGAAGCGACGGGATTGGCGTTCTAAGTAGTGCGGTGGCAGAAGCGGGAGCGATGGCCTCACTCACGGGCGACGCAGCAATGCTGTGCTCTTCAGTCGGAGTACACCGTGGGGTGTTGCTAGAGACGAGGTGTCTTCTCCGATCAAAATACGGTGACGTGGACGACACGCAGCTATGCATGCTGGTGTTGGATCGAAGGAATTGCACAAAAGACACTGGTGAGGGCGAACCTCTCGCACTCTTCTCACCGGAACGCAGAGGCCGCCCATTACCGCTGTTGCCTCTACGCACACTTGAGTAGGGCGTATCACGGCCACTTCTCACGTCAGCCGAAGCCGCGCGGAGCGGCGAGTTTCGTGCTGTCTGAAAAGACCTTCCGCGCTGCAAGGGCGGCCGGAGTGACGCGTACTGCTGTGACTTGATCAGCCTCTTAAGGTTTACACCGAGAACTCGCGCCAGCAGCGCCCTATGTCCTATGCGCTGCATCTCGACTCGCAAAACTCCCCCACTACGGTCAATCTCCCAGCACCCGACGCGTGTGGCAGCCAGTCCTCTCCGCACAGGAAGAAAGATAACGCGACAAAGCGACGTGAACTCGTCCGTTTCGTGTATGCTGCTCAACTCCACTTCATTGGGCCCCACCTCGCACTGAAGGAGGTTGTCAAACACAATGGGAAAGTTGTACATGAGCTCCACCCTGGTGGCAATGAATCGCTCGTGCACAGCTTTCACCGTCCGTGTCCCGTGCGGTAAAATACGATGCTCACCACTGAATAGCCGTCCATTCATCTCTATCTTGGCCAAGACTGGTGAGTTCGTGTTGTTATCAAGGCGGATGGAAAATGCGCCATCATTCACCAGGGTGTATGCCACCGGTGAGCCGTCCACACTGAATGTCGGACAGAAGAAATCATTTTGAATAATGCGAACTACATAATCGGAGATTACCTCGTCAGCTCTAAGCTCGACAACTCTCTCAGCGATGCTCGTCCCTGCGGGATCGTCCACTGATGGTTCAATAGACGTCTCGCGGCGCTCCAGACTGGAGACTGGAGGAGGCAATTCCATCGTGATGAATATCCACTTCCTGCGCCTCTTCTCTCCAGGGGAGATATCAGCGTATCGTATTGCTGATGCCGCGGGTGGAAACAACAACAACAAAAAAGAAAGAAGAATAAATGACGATGATACCAGCGGTGCGAGTGCAAAATACGACAGACATTCACATGCGCAGACACCCCCCCCCTCCCCCCACAAAAAAAAAAAAAAAAAAAACAAGAACGAAGAGGGACGAACAAACAAAAGCTCTGCATGGGTTTAGGGCGGAGGAAGAAGACAGTGCGACTGCTTTTCTCATCCTTTTGCCTTTGTTGTTGTTGTTTAGGAGGGAGAGGAGTTTGACGCTGGGTGGATGTTTGTCTACTTTTCCTCCTCCTCCTCCTCCTCCTCCTCCCTTTCCATCCATCCATTCATCCACCACGAAATGCGGGCGGCCAGGGGGAATCGAAAATTCCCCCGCCAAAACAAACAAACAAACAAACAAACAAACAAAGAAACAAACAAAAACAAAAAACGAAGGGGAAATGAGGGAAAAACTGAGGCGGCGGCGGCGGCGGTGCAGAAAGTGCGCACGACACACATCACACATGATGACAAGGCTCACGAGAGACGCGTACAGAGCGCCGGTATCGGCGTGCGGAGATTTCGTGCGGCACACTGCAGTTGAGGACCACCGAATGGTCTCTCCAAACACATACACACACTTTCTCTTTTTCTCCTTTTCTCCCCCCGCTCTCTAACGTGTTTGTTGCCATGCCTCTGCTCCCGTTCCCGTTCGTCCATCCGTGTGTGTGTGTGGGAATCTACCTGCCTGCAAGTTCACGTGCGTACCTCCACCCCTCCTCCCACCATCTGCCCTGCATTTGCGTTTAGAGCTGCATTTATCTCTTTTCTTCCTCTTTTGCCTCCTCCTCCTCCTCCTCCTCCTCCTCCTCCTCATTCTTGTTTTATTTCCTCCTGGCTTTGTGCTCGTTTAGAGTGCTATACATTTCATTCCACACCGAGTCGGGAACCAGTTATGTGATTTCCATTCCAGCCTTTTTTTGTTGTTGTTGCATCATCATCACCACCACCACTAGCGCCACCACTAGCGCCACCACTATTCTCATTCTCCACCGTCTCCCCCGTCTCTCTCTCTGTCTGTCTATCCTACGCAGTGCGGGTGGTAAAATATGGCTTGAGTAGCGCGTCAGACACATCCACCGCGCCTGCATCACTTCCGACCCTTTAGTGACGAGTTCAGTGTGCACGACAACTCTTCCTCCTCGCGCAGCATGCCGGAGATGCCGTTGAGGAGATCCATAATAGTCTCCACATCCTGCTTCTGTCGCATCAGTAGGGTGCGCACGCGGCTCACGTACTCGTCAACAGAGTCCGAATCCTCGAATGCCTGAATCGCGCGTATCTCCTCTTTGATTCCCGTCATTTTGATGTCAATGTGCCGACGGTGGAGTGCGACAAGTTTTTCTTCCGCTTTGGCAATCTCCTCCACGACATGCGCATGCACCTTTCGCACCTGCTTCTCCTCACCCTTGGCTAATGCGCCAACCGGGGCTGCGCTGCTGGCGGCATCCTCTTCCTCCTCTTCCTCCTCGTCACTTTCCACTTCAAGTGCGGCAATGTGATTCCGAACAATTGTCGCGATCTTGGGATCCCGAACTATGATATCGTGCTTCGCGTCACGCGCCTTGCCTCCTCCTCCTCCTCCTACACCACCACCAGGCCTGCCGGCACGTTGCTTTGGTGGCACCGGCGGCGGCGGCGGCCGGAGCACCCCGTTGTTACTGTTGCTATCATCATCCACCGCACGATCACCCTCGCATGCTCCAAAATTCTCCACCCACTCTGGGCGCGATTTGATCGGCGGCGGGGCCTCAAATGGCCGAACTTTCCTCACCTGCCGCCGGTCTGCCTTATCAAGGGGAACTGACTTTGACTCCCCTCCGAGGTCTTTGACGCGCTGCGTGTATCGAAGCGTGTTGAGTGTATTTACACAGTGCGCCGAGGTCGGTGAAATTGTCGCGATCATTGTGGTGCGGCTGTTACCCACAAATGAGTCGCGCAACACCTCCGTCAGAATCGATCCACGAAAAGGGACGTGCGACTTGCCCGTTCCCAACGCCCGGATGCACTCCTTCAGTGCAAGAAGGGACTTGTTGATTTCCGCTCCCTCCATGCGCGTCTTGCGATCACAGTCAAACGTATCGGCACCGCGCTCATTGCCTGCTAAGTCGATGAATGATATCCGTCCAAGCGTCTTGCTGCGCCGATTCCCCGGATCTCGCACCTCCATTTGTAGCACGGCATGCGAACGGCTACTCTCGCTGTTAGCGCTGGTCTGACCAGCAGCTCGGTACGCACTACCACGGGAGATGATGTCGAAGAGACCCTGAATGTCCCTCACCTTGTGCTCGCTCAATCCGCAGATGTTGATCACCTTTTCCGCATCCTCACGCGCCACTAGCCGCTCCTTATTGTTGAGCAAATCAAAGATCTTCCGGCCATATATCTCGTAAAAGGAGATGTACACTTCAGCGTTAAGTGGGGCAGCTCGCGAAAAAATGTCCTTCGCTGCAATGGCATACAGACCAGCCTCGTGATCGTTGCCAAGCATTGTGTGAGTCTTGCCACTTCCCGTCTGTCCGTATGCAAAGCACGTGGCGTTACCGTGGTTAAAGAGAGTGTCAATGAGCTTGGAGCAGCAGCGCTGATACACAAACGCGTTATTTGAGTTCTCATCCAACACCTGGTCGTATGTGAACTGGTGTCGCTCAGTGTAGGGTGTCAAATCATACTTAACCTTCGGCTCATTGACTACCAGATGCGGTGACTGCGCAACCACAATGTCCTTATCGACGTCAGCAATCGGGCGCTTGCGCACTGCGACGCAGATGCGACCGGTGTTCATTCAGTTTGCCTTTTCTTTTTTCTTTTCCCCCCCCCCCCACCCTTTGCCTCTTATTCCCCCCTCTTCTGTTGATGTTGCTGTTCCTTTGCCCCACACCCAACCCTCCCCCCCTTCTGGCTTGTGTGTTGTCGTCCTTCCCTTCCCTTTCCGCTAGTATTGCTGCTGCAGCACCACCACCACCACCACCCTTCAAGAATCAACCAACCAGTCCCGCTCCTATCACCACCCACCACCAGAATAACAAACACACCACAACCCGACAAGCAGCAACAACAACAGCAGCAGCAACAGGCAAAAATAAAACAGCTACAACCTCTTGAGACTTCTCCCCGAATCCCAACAATACCCACACAACACCAGTGACACTGTAGGCAGCAAAAGACACATGCCGCGAGAAAGCGGGAGCAAAAAGAAAACGGGGGATGGAGAGGCATACATGTGGCGTGTGCATATGTGTACAGAATGAATCTAGTCGTACGAAGACCCTCAGAGACTCCATTTTTGTTGAGTAACGTCGTAGGAAGAAAATGAAAAACAAAAAAATAAAAATAAAGGGTAAAATACAAAAGTAAATAATTTTCTCGTCTTGTACGCATGTAATGTTCACACGTTTCCAATTCGCCGCCCGTCACCCCCACACGCAGCAGCAGCAGCAGCAATATTGTAGCAACAGTGTGTGGTAATCTGCATGGGATGGGAACCGTCACCACTACTCATTTTCGCTTCAGTTTACTACTACTACTACTAGTGCCACTACTACACCTCCTCTCCATCGTTATCACCGTCTCCTTCGCCGGCAGCAACGCAGATTAAACACAAAGACACGTCCCCCCTCCCCCACCCAGACCTTGAGGTTCACCCGCTGGGGGCGGCCACAAGACCATTTAACGTTTTCATAGTAAATTCCTTCGAAGCGAAGCAAGCTGCGTTGGCAGGGAATGCACGCAGCAGCGCTGGTCCGATGCCGCGGTAAAACCCCTTTATGCCCTGCTCCCTTAGGACGGCACGCACCGCAGCCGCGGGGGTGATTTGTGTGGCGCTTGCCTGCACACGCGTCTTGACAGCGTCCAGTGGAAGAGCGAAGGACCACATGCCGATGCCGCCCATCCCGCCGGCGAAGAGTGCCTCTCGGATCGATGGGGCTTTTGGATCCTTGCACAAGAGCATCTTTGTGTACTCGTAGGCGCCAAACCAGGCCATACTTCCTGGAACATCGCGCAGCATTGTAGCCCCAGTGCCGCGAAGAAACCCGCGAGCACCCTCTTTTTTGTAGATGAGCGAAACAACCCCACGGAATGAACTGTCCGCCCCGGAATTCAGCGCCGTCTGCTGACGGATCTTCAACAGCTCCGCCGGTCCAAGAACGAGGGAGCCAAGCACACCCGTGCTTCCGCCGCATATCATCACCTCCGTCATGGTCAATGGGGTGCAGCTCTCGATTCCTTTTGCCCAGCGGATAAAACTCTCTGTGCCATCATAGGCGAGAAAATAGAGTGCAAAAACCACACCCACGCCTGTCATGGGTGCAAGCACGCCCTTGTAAAGAGCCAGAGGTCCATCCTTCTTCACGATGCTCGCCGCACAACTGAAGGCGCTTCGCTCCCCGCCCCTGCCATCCTGCATGAGTGTCTTGACGGTGTCAAAGGGGTGGCCCACCAACAGGTTGCCGATGCCGCCAACCCAGCCACTAACAAAACTTATCCCGAGATCCATCGTCCTTCCAACTCCCTCACCCTCAGTTGATTTATTGGGTGCAGTGATATATATATATATATGTTTATGTGTGTTTTCAGTTTCCTTGCGTTGCTCACCGATACAACTCTATTCACTTCACCACCACCCCCCCGCAGGCAATACAAAGGTAAAGGAGCACTAAGAAAGGGAAGGAGGGAGAAGGACGCTTGATTGCCCCCTCCCTCCCTCCCCTCCCCCATCAAGTGTAGAGTCAATGCACAAAAACACCGAGATCGCGAGATGGACACACACGGAAAGAGAGAGATGAACCAACGGTAACAACAACCAACGACCAAATCACCCAGCGCACGCCTTCCTATTCCAGTAATATCTTCCACAGCGCTACCCCCGCATATGTATATATATATATATATATATACACACTGGCACTCATTCAACAACAACTCCTCTCCTTTCCCAGCTTTAATGGGGTTTCCTCCTCATTTCCACCCCTTTTCACGTCCCCTATCATATGTGTCCCTCATCTCTCAGTCTCTAATGCAGCCAACATGCTCGCTACCTTTTCTAGTTTTATGTTCGTCCCGGAGTTCCTCTCTTCCACCCCACCACCCCACAGATTTTCACGGGCACTACAGGAAACAAAAACAAAAACAAAAAACTAAATGAACAAGGACGGCGAAATCATTTTTGTTACTGCGATCACCAGATTTATCCACACACACACACACACTCTCTCTCTCCGCACCACCGTTGTTATCCCCACCGCTCTCACTCTTCCTCTAACCACCAGTTCACCCTCTTCGCAGGCATATTCTTCACAAGTGGAGGAGGAGTCCAGGGAGATGAAGATGGACAAGGACGTCAAGGCAATATCCTGCATGCGGCATGCGACCACAATCACCCCACCCGTCATATCCGGTTGAAAGCTACACACAACCAATGCTCCACTTTTTTTTTGTTTTAAATGTCTACGAGAAGAGCATCAGAAAGGCCAACATCAGCGCAAACAGGCCGATGGCCTCCGTCAGGGCAAAACCGAGAATGGCGTAGTTGAAGAGCATCTTTGTCAGGTTTGGCTGCCGCGCGCAGGCGACCAGCAGATTGCCGAAGATGGTGCCAATGCCAAGACCAACGCCAGCCAGCGCAATGGCGGCCAGCCCTGTGCCAACGTAATGCAAGCCCTGCACGGAGATGGCAACCGTCGATGCATGGCGCACAGCCACTGCTGAGGAGACGGCGGGTGCCACCACGCGGTGCATGGCGATGGGATGAGCAACAATCAGACGGCGCATCATGATTCCCTGGCAAGTGGTAATATCGCAGTGAAGCAGCAGCTACGATTTGCACAAGACGATGACAATGAGGAGGAGGAGGAGGAAGAGGAAGAGGAAGAGGGGCATGGGCAACAAAAATGGACAAACTAAAGGGATGGCAGAAATGTCCGTTTGACCAGCAGAGGAATAATGGTGATAGCATCGTCGTTGTCATGAGGGAGGAAAAATAAAAATAAAAAAAAAGGGGGGGGGGGGGGTGAAACTACACAGCGCTCTTCCCTCATCCCCCGCCTTCACACTCCGCACCAGCACCACAATGTGACATTTCTTCGCTCATTTTTTTTTTCTTTTGTTGTTTTGTCCCCTCCAGTTTTGCCTCTTTTTCTCGTTTTTTTTTTTTTTGCTTAAAAAAAATCCCTCTCGCTCTCATTATTTTTTTATTTTTCTGGGCTCATTGTTCTTGTGGATCATTAGGTACCGAAATGTGTACGTCTCGTGTTATTATTATTATTATTATTATTATTTTAGCAGCTGCTAATGCGTTACAAACATTCACTTGCCCCAGAAGACTACACGCGTCAACGGGGAGTGCAATCGGCAAAGTACACACACACCGTCACTCACTCACTCACGCTCTCTCATTCCTCCTGGACTTATCAGCAGCGCCGCCGCCCACGACTGTCAAACGCGATATCAGCCTTCTGGAACTTGTTGACACCCGAGTACTCCTCGTGCTTCTCCCGCACGCGCTTCAGACGACCGCGATCCATTTCACCCTCCCACATTGGATCACGCACGCGCTGGCGAAACTTTGGCGCGTGTCGCGCTCGCAGGAGACGGATGGGGACTGCATGCTGCTGCTGCTGCTGCACCGCCGCCACGACTTCATGTCCAACAACTCCTTCATTCCCACTGGCTGCCGGATTTGCCACCGCCCCTGCCGGCGTTGTAAGACGCCTCATGGCCTTCACAATTCCGTTGTACATGGGGTGCAGCTTGCCATTCCGTGAGGCAGTTGCCCCATTTTCCACTTCAGCGACGGCTGGTGAAACGACACCCGTCTCGTCATGCGCCACCTTCTCCTGCCTTTCGATAACCTCAGATGCCGCACCGTTAGTGTGCCCGTTCAATTCGCCGTTCTGCGCACCATCCACGCCATTCAAGGTGTGTGACTCCCGCAGCTTGACAGCTTTCTTGGCCTTCATAATTTGTGCCACCTCTTCATCAGTCAACATACACCCCGTGTCCTCCTCCTCCTTCTTCCTCTCCACACCGTTATGCAGAGAAGTTGGCGTCAATGCAGGCGCTGTCCTTCGTCGCCTGGAGTGAGTCGGCAACGCAGCCCCCCTATCATCCTTTAGAGCAGGTGCTACATTTGGCGACAACGACGACAGTTGCTGCTCCACCCGGGTGTAAAACAACATGTATGCCCGCTGACCAAGCGCCTGCTCTTCGCTGCAGTGTGAAACGTACGCATCGTTGCACAAAAGCCATGTTCCGTTTCGAGCACGCACAATGCTGTAGTAATGACCGTAGATGAGAGAGTTTCCATCGTGAACGCAGATGGCATTGAGCTCGTACAGGCATTTGGGATTCTCACCACTACACCCATTACGGCGGCGATGACGCATCGTCCTCAATGATCCCTCGGTTGTGCAAAAAGGTGCCACGTCGAGCAACTTTGGATATTCAACAAACCTATTCACCTTTCCACCCGAGCAGTTGAAGCGCTTCAAATGAATAATGAGAACATACGGCAGTTGATGAAGCTGAAATCGCTTCGTCGCGTGCACACCCACACCTCTGGGGGTGGTATACGCGGTTCCGCTGAGTTTCTCCTCTTCGCAGAGCCGCGCCAGGCAGTGCTCCAACGATGGACCCGCAAGCTCCACGTTAAGCGTGACGAAAGGGTCATACGTATTCGAGGAAATCACATCGTTGCTGCTATTGCGGCAACACATTTGCAGATCCGTTGCCTCCTGCACCTTGCCGCTCTTCTTGAGGCGCTGTATCTCCTCTTGACGGCTCCAAGCAACCACCGAGCGAAGGTAGCCGCCAATGATGCGCTGCAGCGCGTTTGTTTGCTCTATGCGAGAAGCCACTTTTCGTGCACCGACCTGGCGGAACATAATCGACTTGTGGCATGCATGTAGCAGATGTAGCAAAAACTCGTGTGCATCACACTGGCGACCCAATCTAAAGTGAGGAGAAAGGGATTTCAAGTTGGAGATGATTAACCCCGGACGGTACGCTCCACTCGACGTCGCATGCACCTTTCGCACGGTTTCACCCAATGCGTAGGCATAGTCATACGGCGCACCCACTACATGCGAACACGGTGTCTTGAATGTCGCAGAAAAATATTCTGCAAGAGGAGGCGTGTAGGCGATTGCCTGTAGCACGCTGTTGGCAAAGCAAGTGTTGCCCAAATTCTGCAAGCCGCAGCCACTTGGCCCTACTTGGCGCCATCGCAGATGAAGCAGCTGACGCAATTGCTCTGCACGGCATAGCATCAATCCCTCATCGAGATTCATCGGGTCATCATCATCATCATCATTCTTTTCTCGCACATCCTCACTGCTGCTGCTGCTGCTGCTGTTACTAGAAGACGCATTGCTGCCTGTTTCACCCTTTGGCGCAGCAGTGCCGTTAAGCCCTTGTGTGTGACGGGGGTTGAGCACAGTAGCATGCCGCGGGTAGCTGACCACGCATGGCTTTCGGTACCGCTCAAATTGAATCGGTCGAAAAACAAGGCTGCGTCCAGCAAAACCATTGGAGATGTCCATCAAATTCAACTCCATCGCCACTGCAGAGACACTTGCAGGAGTAGATGCGCACACAAAATACGCCTTTTGTGCAGCCAGGCCCTTTAATACTCTAAACACAAGAATTTCGTTCTTTTTTTGTTTTAATGTATGAACTCCCCCCCGATCCAACGGGGATCTCTCGCTTTTAGTCCAATAGAAGC